>VOQK01004264.1:0-10560 GCA_015052645.1 Benitochromis conjunctus | reverse complement strand
CGACTAAACCTGCATCAAAAGCCGGAGCTTTTATGGCTAAATGTGGGGATTAGGTGGATGAATAAGCATGATGGCCCAGCATATAATTAAAGTAGTGAGTATGTGCTACCTTGTTTAAAACAAATCAGTGCATTTTCTGTTATTTCGGACCATTTTAATAAACAGAAAAGATTATTATGCTTGGAACTATTTCTATTTATGAAACTATTTCATTACGATGCCGGTGATTTTCCTTTGGCTTGGATTTAAGCGTTTTTGGGGGTCACCAAAAATTCTTCTAGGCGGGAAAAACCCTGTAAGTAGCACAGGAACGCTCGTGAAGTGGTACTTTTCCATTAGGCTTACGTACCAACGGGGATGTGAGTCACAAATGCCCTTGTAAAAATACAAGCAGAGCAAGCAAAGTAGAAAGAGGAAATCGAGCATAGATGTGGTAATATTCATCTGTCTGTAAAATTGCCTGTGTGATGGAAAGAGTCTGTTCTTCAATGCTTCAACAGGTCTACACACAACCAATTGTGACGGTGTATTTATGAGTCTCTCTTTTTCCAGTCATGGATCTTCATTTAGTAGCGATGTTCACCTGAACTCAAATCCCCTTCAGGGAAAAGCCTGATCCAGATCTCTTAATGTAAATATCAAATTATTAGAGGAAGCATGCATCTACTGTACAAAGGTTCCTGAGAAACTGAATAATCGCAGTTATAGGAAGACTTAAAGAGTCTGTAGAAATCGAGTGTCAAGCGATTGATGTATGGCCTGTTGGGCTTTTTGTGTGGGTGTGAAATAATAGTTGAACAGGAAGATTCAACCTACCCACCATCTGTGGAAGAATGTCCAAGGACAGCTGACAACGTTCCACAGATGCAGCAGCGACAAACAACAATATTCTGTCCAGGATGTTTAAACGAATTCTTCTAAAAGTCTTTTCTGGCATCTCGGATCGCGTCGCCAGCGTGACCAGATCATCTTTAATTTGATCATCATCGATCTCTGTGTCTTAAACCCTCTGATTACTTCAGGTTCTTACCTCCTCCAGCGCCCAGAGGGAGTCCACTACAGGCTTGATCTTCTTCTCTTCATACAGACACAGGAGTTTGTCCATCACTGATTTCACGAGGCCACATCTCCCTTGTTTGAAGAGGAGGTTGAGGAGCGAAAATCCAGCTATGACTTTGTTCTCCTCGTATAGTTTGATAGGGTTCACCTTCTCCACCTGCCACCACTGTAAAAACAAACAAACAAGCAAACGAGGGTGACGGATGTGTCTGTGTGTTTCATTTCCTATAACTTATAATTGATTGGGCAGTTACAGGGTGTAGTTTCCTTTCAAATATTGATGATAGACTGCGTCTCTGACTCACAGATTTTGCAAAGCTGAAGAAACTCTTTGTTTCCCCAGTTACCATGTTTGACGCGCCTGAAAAAACAAAAATAAAAAGATTTCTGTATACTGGACAGAAGTGACTAGTCAATAATTGGCAGCCATGAAGCATGAAGGGAGAGTGGGGGAGGATCAGCTGGCACCTTTAGCCCTTTAGATCTGTGCAAGTATGCCTTTGCACATTTTGAGTATGGCTACAGATAATGAATTAATCTCCCTGTAATCATGTTACTTGATTCATGAGGCTTGACAGAAGCTAAAGTAATTAACGGAGACCAGATAAGACTGGTTGCTGTGAAGGACAATACATTCAATTTGCAGACACTGGAGTATATATTATTCAAATGACACTCAATATTTTGCAACTAGATCTGTGCCACTCTTATGGGTGTGTGTTAAAATGAAGCTGCAGACAGAAGACAGTTAGATTAGCACGAGGAATGTAAAACAGCTACTCGGGCTCTGTGCAAAAGTAACAAAATCCACCTAAAAACACCTCTAAAGCTTTTTTAATCAACACGCAAACTGGTATAAAAATCTCTGCGTGTTTGTGCCAGACTGCTTTTTTGGGCCAGGGAATTTGACTTGAGAGTGAGACTGTACTTCTCAATATTTGAAGTAAGATTTAAAATGTAGTTATTTCGACTTTGAAGTGTTTGAAGTTTGACATACACTTCTGCACAGTAAAGAAATACATATCATCCCCACCATAGAGAATGTAGGTCCCCAGCGGCTTCAGCAAACTCAGGCCTTTGCCTGTGTTCTCCCCACACAGGCAGTCAAGAACAATGTCCACTCCCTCTGGAGAAATCCTGAAACACCAAGAACAAAGGAAAAATTTAAAATATTCAATTCAGCTAATAAACATCCAACATGCAGAGATTTCAACACAGTTCATTAGAACCAGTCAATTATTTGAATTTTGCCTCATAAATGAACAGCTGATTATAAACACAGAGTTAAGCTGAAACATTTAGCCTTGATGGGATGATTAGCAGAAAAAGGATTTGGACACATTTTTGACAAATTTGAATCGATTTGAAGCTATAGACAGACAGAATACTTTATTCAAGATTGCCTTTTTAATGTAGTATTCCACTTTTGAATAAGCAAACAAGTGATTTAAGGAATGGAGGCATTTATATAAAAGGCTTCTACTCTTACTGAGCACTCAAGAAACTTATACGCTACAAGCCACATTCACACATTCACATAGCGCTATATTTTATCTGTCACCCCCACATTCAGTTTGGGGTGCATCTTAACATTTTGAAAGGCAGACTGGAGGAGCTGCAGATCACACTACCCACCTTTTAGCCAATGGATAACCCACTCTACCTCCTGAGTCCCAGTCACCCAGATTTACAAAGCTGACAAGAGTATTTGTATAGACACATTTCTGATACAGGCCAAAAATAACCAGTAGATTAATCTAAAATCAAAATAACATGCAACATTCAATTACCATTAATCAGTTAAGCAACTAATTGTTTCCGCTTTACTGAAAATGTCATGAAGAATTTGAGCAGGTGAGATAAAGTACAATGAAAGGCAGAGATATGACTGCACTGACTTGTTTATGTGCACGAGCACTAAATGTAAAAGTGCAAATCATACACTCCGAGTGTCTATATATTTATATATATTTGTGTGTGTGTGTGTGTGTGTGCATGTGTGTGTTTATTTTTTCAGCCTGTGATTCATGCTGGAGCAGCTTCAGGTTTTGTCTAATCATGGATTCATAAGATAAGGAGCTTGGTTCTCTGGAGTATTACTCTGAGAAAAAGTTGCAGCCCACGTTTTCTTATACAGGGATTATTGATGTGTTGCAGTGCCCACGTAGCTCCGCATCGGTAACATATTTTACACTGTGTTACAAAAAGTTTCTGATCTCATCGCACACAGAATCAGCCATAAAAAATGGACCATAATGAGACTTTTTAGTGGACGGTATATGAAAGAATGAAAGGCATGTTATTATCAAGGGGACATTAAGTCCATACTTTCTGCCTTGTGGCCCCCGAACACCCGCTTGGCTGAACAGCTTGGTGGTCTTGTGACTCTCATGGTTTTTTGCCTTTTGTAAAAGGGCTAATTTAATTGTACTTTGCACTTGATCCTGGGAAGAATGTGTGGACCAGTGAGATGAAAGGCATATTAATCCACTACCACTGCTGATATGTATGCAGAAAGCACTAAACTTCCCAATCAAGCTATTTGAATCTGTAGGTATCACAACCTAACAAATAATTACTGCCAGAGCTCTGTGAAGCAGAGGAGGCAGTTTGGTGATGAAATAATCAAAAGCTTTGCAACATCGTTAGAACTGAATGTAACCTGTGCAGATTAATTGCAGTAGACCTATGGCATACTGCGTCCAATCCCATGAATCCCAAGCGGTTTCTTTGTAGCGTAAACCGTCTCACGGCGCGCTCTGATGTCAGTGTAACGTGTAAGAAATCACTCCTCAGGCCTAATTGGCTCAGCTGTTCCACATTGCCGCTACAGACCTCCACCCTACACAATGCTGCTGCTTGCTGAGATGAGCTGTGAGTTGCCATGGTGACCACAGCCACACATGACCAATAAGGCAAGCGGTAACATCTGCATCCTCCAGCAGGCCTCTTACCCTCTGCTAAGTAAGCGTTGTCACATTAGTTTAAATGGGTAACCGGCAACATCATCACCTGACTACATCTCTAGGTTCAGTCTTGATCCAATGAGCGAATGTTGCCAAAATACGTCAAAAGGAAGTAAAATCACTTACACGACACACTTACTTTTTCACTTCCTGGATGTAGTCAACATTTCTGTCAAAGAGGTGAGCCACGGAGTCTCTAATGGCCGCGTGTTTGAAACACGAGGCGATCCCAAACACAGCGACGTTAGGCACGGTGGAGCACAGCTGAGCCACAGCTTGACCCTGAAAATAATAACAGTTATAATAATGTATCAGTGGCCGAGAGCACAGAGGATAAGGAAGAGCAGACATTAACATAAATCATACCACAGCGTAAATAGCACTATTGATAGTGGGGATTAAACAACCTATTCCATATGTGTGCATTTGTTTAGATGGTGTGCAACAGTCATATGAGAACTGGACTTACTACACCACCTCCTGCTGAGTGGACCAACACTGACATCCCCTCTCGCAGATTGGCAACCTCAAAGAGCATCATATAAGCAGCCACAAAGTTCAGGGAGAAGGCCGCTGCTTCAGCGAACGTCATTTCATCTGGCATCTTGTAGACAAAATCCACGGGTGCACAAACCACCTCCGCCCAGGCGTTGTAATTCACAAAAGCCATGACTCTGTCGCCGATCTGAAAGAAACATGTGAAGGAAGGAGGTCAACACATAGCAGACACTAACGTGCGCCTGTCATGTGGCAGTACATGTCAGCAGATTATGGATTAACAGCAGTATATTTCTGATTGTTACGCTTACAGCACTTATTGCAATCTGCATCCTCTCTAGTTTTATTGGTGTACTTCTCTGGCAGCATGTATTCATAGAACAACTGCATCAACAAGCTGTAATTACACTAACCTCAAATCCCTTTGTGTTTTCACCCACTGACTCTACTATTCCAGAGCACTCAAATCCAGGGACAAGAGGGGGTTTGGGGGGATTATCGATAGTCCCCTGACGTACCATCAGGTCCAGGAAATTCAAGCCACTGCAACAAAGAATAATTATTGTTTGTTTACACTGGAATCCATCTGATATCTGGATGACGACCATGCCCCTCAACTGTCTCTAACAGCTTTTTAATATCAAATATTTAGCATGAGGTGTTAAGAGATGTAGGGATTGCCCAGCACTGTTTATTGCATTATTATGAGCAGTGAGTCACAGGCTTTTCCTATGTGGATACACAGTACACTTTAATTTTCCCAATGTCACACTGCTAACACTGGCAAAAGCTCAGCTGTAACCTGGGGTAAAAAAAAAAACACTTGCTTAATATCTTGCAAACAAGAAAATAAAAACTGTGACATAGAATGACTGGAAACTGTGGCATCAGATATGCTTGTTATGAACATCAGCCACCCAACCTCGGGTACTAGAAAAGACCTGTGGATTCATGACTGCGAATTTCTGTGTAAGCCTTGTTGATCAGCGTTTTGACTTCTCAAAAGCACCATGCAACGTGGGAGTAAAAGACCAGATCATACCGCAGCTCACAAGAACAAATAAAACACAGTGACACCCTCATATTTACCATGTTTTCACGCGGATCTTCACTTCACCATCCTGAGGCTCGGGCATTGCTTTCTTGGTCACCCTGAGTTTGTTAAGACCCCCAAAGCCTGCCAACATCACCGCTCGCATTTCTTTGGCATTGCCAGACGTCTCCACGTTGTCTATTTCTTTCTTCACATTTTTGTCTATCATGTACTCGGTTTCCTCTGTCATGTCTGCTCCTTCTTTAGCCATGTCGAAGACCAGCTGCTCTGCCTCCCCGCTCCTAGTCGAGAGTGATTTGGGCGTGCAGCCGGTGCAGCCTGCACACAGGCAGGCGCTGTACGGACGGTTATCCACAGTGGAAGCTGAATCCTCATCATCTGCAAGCGACGTGCACTCACGCAGGTTTAAACTTCCAGTATTTTAAGTCTCACAGATGGCGATTAATTCAACAAAAAAAAAGTTTGCCATTTCAAATCAGGAAATTATTTCATCCTGGTGAATTATCCTTCCTCGCACCGGCATGACTTGCACCATCTGGTGGTGAATCGCCCGCAAAACTTTTAAGTTTGATAATGAAACTCCTTTAGATGCACTATGTAGTACAACCAAGTAGGATATAAATCAATCATCTTTAACCTCATAATAAAAATTCAACGTTTTATAGTTTCAGGGGATGTTTTCTTATTCTTCTTTAAAGGGTTAAACTATAAAAATGGCCAGAGGAAACAAAACAAACAAACCTGGAAGAATTAACGAACTAACAGCAAGCAGTCATGGCATGTGTGCATGTTTGTGTCTGAGTGAATCATTTCTGTTTAAAATAATGTATTCGTGACTTCCAGAAGTTTCTTCGAGGCTATAAAACATTTTAAACTTGGATACATATTAATACTTAAATAATACATATTCTTTTACATCCCTCGAAATGTCCGTTTAACTTAACTAGTGTTGAACAGGGCTAAACAGCGTTTAAATGGCTATCTATCTATCTATCTATCAAACAAAAAAAATAAAAGAAACTGATTTTTTAAATCGTTAAATATGTCAAAATTGACTTACTTATCAGCAACTCAAAACGCCAACATATGATTATTATTAATTTATTATTTTTAATTTATTATTTTTAGATACAAAACCCAAAATTCTGAACTTAAAAACTCAAAAAAAAATTCTGCCATTCACAAGTCAAGATTTTGAGATGATAACCAAAAATGAGATATTATCTTTTCCCTCCGGTTATGGAAACAAGCTTCTTTATTTAAGAGAATTAAAATAATTGTGTTTATTAATTTGTATATCAGACGGTTTCAACCTAAAAATAAGACTTTTATTATGAAGTTAAAAAGAAAACGTGTGAAAAAAAACCATTTCAGCATTCAGAGAAGACTATGGGGTCTTTATGGCTGGCTGAAAAGGTTTATAGCTCTCTCTTAAATATGGATAAAAATAGCTCAATTCAACTGAAATGTAGTTTGGAGTGGTTCAATGTCGGGTGGTACAACTAATGAAAACGTAGGAAAATGTTAATATATCATAAAATTTGTATTGATTTACTTTAACCAATTGTGTGTGTTTGCTACCTAACACAAATGCTAATACATGTGTCAAAGTAAAAGCCTTTTCGCAATGAAAAAAAAATCACGTGGTGTAATATTTCTAAAATTTAGAAATTGACTTCTAATTTTCTTTGTAGAATAAACGCCTACAAGTCATCAAGAAAATAACTTCATTAAAAAAATGTATACTGACTTAAGCTTTTAAATTGGTAACAGACATAAGAAGCAACAACTGTTGCCAAGGTTACAGTGTAAACCTGTAACCCTGGCAACACTGTGGCGATCTTAAAAACCCGATGAAGCGTTCAACTTCCTGCACCATAAATTGCTACACTCGCTCCTAATTTCATCGTAACTGTTTCTTTTTTGAACGCAACTCTGTGCTAAAGGTTTTAGCTGAAATTTCTCAAAATCCTCAAACACAAAAAGAAGCCAATGATATGTGCCAAGCATAAACAGGAAAATAAATAAAGTTGTTATAAACGTTACTACACATCCTGAAGAAGATTCCATAATAACACTTGTCTGACATTCACTTTTTGTACTTCTTTGAATTTCTGAGCTCAAAAATATGCTAGCTGCTAACATAGCTGGTTAAATAACATGAAAGTACAAAAAGGAGCGAAAAGGTCAGATTTGTAGAACTACAGATCAGAGCGATGAACTTTGGCATGGGCTTTGGATGTTCATCTAAAAGCTCAGTGGGTTTTGTGCTACTCTGGGTAAAGGTCTTATTAACTATAGGCCATGTTAGCATTTCATCAGAGGGTAAATTCAGGTTTGAATAACATTAACAGAGCAGAATCTAAAGCAATTTAATCATAAACATCTATGTTACTTTTGAGAAAAAGGCTTGTGTGGAAAGGATCCTTACCCCTGTATGTTCAGGATCACTTGACCCAAAAATTATCCTTTTAACATCAGCCCTGAAACTGACATTTATAGCTTCATCAACAAAATATATACATAGTTTCAAGCACATTGTTATCACCAAATATAAATATGTTCAGTTACATGTCCTTACACACTGGTCCAACTGTAACAATGTAAGCCGGTTGTTTAAGGCTTCCACTTGATTTCTGCCATCATTTTTCAACATACAACACCAGTGAAAATTTCATAAAAAGCTTACTATTAACAGTTTTAATCCTCATTGTGGTTAATATTAGATTATATTTTAACGGGCACTAATAGTGAGCACATTTTCTTGACATAAATGTATATATTTTTTTCCAACTTAAGCAACAAAAAACAAAACAGTCGACAAAAGCAGCTTCCTTTTATTGCAAGGTACATTAGAAAGTAATGGGTAGCATAAACACAGGAGCAAAGTACAATCCAATGTCAGTAACCAATTTAGAAATGAATCATCTTAAGCTAGACAGTAACACAGACTGTGGTCAGTGTTAATGACATTGCAAACTAATGCTCCATAAACAGATCCGTCCCCAGTTAAAAATAGAGTCTGCAGCTATTCTCCACCATTATGAGACTGCCCATTATTACACCAGCATCACCATCAGCCCTGAGGAGACCCCACAATGGGAACAGCCTACATGACACTTTGGTAACATTTTAGCAAGCCATTTTGTGCGTATCACAGCTTTCATTGGTTCAGTATATTATCTCAAAGTACATGATAACTCACTCAGCAATCATACATGTGTCACATGTTTCACACTGTCAGTGTGTAACTGCTACAGATAAGGTCCTGTGCGTTTCTGCCACTGGTACGTTAACATCTATGTCACAGAATTAGTTTAGTACATAACAGCTCATTTTTATTTATTTATTTTTTAAACACAGGTGTGCATTCACGCTAGAGAGGGTGAACAAAGGAAAGGTTTGTGGGCCAGAAATGGGAGGAATTTTTCTAATGTTTTGGGACATCAGTGAATATTCGCAATCCATGCATGCTTTGAATCTCATCTTTGAGCGCCTGTGGAGGACAAGACATACGCAGTTCTGGTGATTAAAATATCAAATACTGCAAATATAAACACCTACAACTTTTTGTTAAATGAAGCTAAGAGGACAGACTTTAAAGAGGACATAAAACACTAGATCTATAAAGGCTAATTTACATCATGGAGTGCTTTACAAACCCGGACACTGGGTTTTCCCGTTTCAGTGCAGCTAGCCATATAACGCGGAGCCAAATACTGCTAGAGACAAGACGGTAAAAGGGGACAGTATATCCTCGATTTCTTAACATAAAACTCATTGTTACAGTCAGGGGCAGCACAAAAGTGATTGGGATTCTGACACTAGTTAGCAAACGTAAACTAATGTAAGTCTGTTAGCTGCAACCAACCCGGTGACATCACGTTCTATACTGACAGAAGACGGCGCTAAACATATTAAATCCAGCTTCACAGACAGCGTTACATCTATGTCAGTTTTTGAGAGCAGGGCTCCATGATGTAAATTATACTTTACTTTTACTACTTTATGTGTAGGGTTTCATGTCATCTTTAAAAAACAAACAAACAACAAAACAATAACACAAGCACATATAAGGTTCAACACAGACTAAATAAAACATCAGCAATTTTAGATTTAAAAAGGCAAATACTTTTGAATAACGAATGCTTTTATAGAAGTTCACTTAAAAAAATATCATGTAAAACTGTAAATTGTAAATAAAAACAGAATGTAATCATTTTCAAATATCATAAATCAATATTTTATTCACAAGAGAATACGGAAAACACATCAAAAGTTCAAACTGACAACATTCAGATTGAGTTATTATTATTCATGTAATACTAGAATATATCAGTTTAGACAAGGTCTCTAGGGGTTTACCTGATTGACTAACTGGTGTTGCTGAACAGTCCTTTTTCCTTTGAACTCACTGGATTCTATGTGGATCTCATACATAGCCCCACAGCCACCTAATAACAGCATGGAAACATAGAAACAGAGAATCTTATGACTCACTTTGCTTATTTGCTTGGCTTTCAGAGTTTCCCTCAGTTCAAATGCGCAGCTTCAGAGAAGACCTACATGTCCTTCCGGGCAAGTTCAACATAGCTGGGATTTCTTTCCCTTAGCTGACTCTGCAAACCTAAAACCACATGAAGTGGGTGGATATCATGAAGGCAGTTACAGACTTAACCTGGGCTTTTTACTCCAAGACATCCAAAAAGTGGGGTCTGGTGTATCATTTGGGTCTTTAAGTCTTTTTGAGTGGGTGATAAACAATACAACAATCAAAACAAAACAAAACAAAAAAAAAGATATCAGAAAAAGGCAACACTATTGCTACAAAAAAGTTGAGAGTAATACCACAGAAAACCAATTATTTTTGTGAATTTTGACTTAATGTATACATTTTATAACTCCATGTGCTCTCGGTGTTGTTCATTAGAGTTATGAAAGTTCAAAAATGATACACACATCAAAGGATAATCAATGTAATCA
>VOQK01004262.1:0-10547 GCA_015052645.1 Benitochromis conjunctus | reverse complement strand
AAGTCCACAAAACACATGTAGACTGGTTGGGCAAACTCCCATGCACCCTCAAGTATCCTCGAGAGGATGAAGAGCTGATCCAGTGTTCCACGACCGGGACGAAAACCGCATTGTTCCTCCTGTATCCGAGGTTCGACTAACGGACGAACTCTCCTTTCAAGCACCCTGGAATAGACTTTCCCAGGGAGGCTGAGGAGTGTGATTCCCCTATAGTTGGAACACACCCTCCGGTCCCCCTTCTTAAAGATGGGAACCACCACCCCGGTCTGCCAATCCAGGGGTACCGCCCCTGATCTCCACGCAATATTGTAGAGGCGTGTCAACCAGGACAGCCCTACAACATCCAGAGCCTTCAGGTACTCGGGGCGGACCTCATCCACCCCAGGGGCTTTGCCACCAAGGAGTTGTTTAACTGCCTCAGCGACCTCGCCCCCGGAAATAGGTGGGTCATCCCCTTCGTCCCCAGACTCTGCTTCCTGCACGGAAGACGAATATTTGAATTATGAATTAAAGACACTGCTTGCATTATTACAAAGTTATAGATCAATATTTTTTTTCTCAAATCTTGAATAAGAACAGAAATGGCCCACTTTTTAAAAGAATACCTTGTGAATGATGAACAAACTGAGTTATCTGTAATGGCTGTAATTTGAAAAAGCTGAGCACACCTTCCAGCTAGCACCTGAATTGAAAATATTTTTTGACAAAAAGTCTGTGCACCTCTGTATGACTACACATCTTTATCCCCAGGTGATTACTGACATTTAGAGTCTATCACTGCATTTCATCACAGAGCAGAAATCCCAAAACGTCTGTGGAAGCACATTTCAGCTCTCCCGCTCTCTCTTAGCAGGCTGAAGGGAAAAGACAGATTTTTATAGTCTGCAGCTTAAGCTAAGCTCTCAGTTGGCAGCTGATGTCAAACTGGTACAGACTGACAGAATGGGGCGACTGGGCAGCTTTTAATTCTCCCCCCCAAAAAACTGACTCAGCTTATAATGTAAGGTTCTGGCACATTTCCGACCTTTAATTTGGAAGAGGGTGTTTCACAGTCATGAAAGACTAAAGAGATGATGGTTAGTGAAAGTACAGCTTAGAGTAAATGCGTGTGTACAGGTGTGGAATATAATTAGTCTAATTTCAATGAAGCAAACCGCTTGTCTGTGAGGTTACAGAGGGGATCAAACTCAACCGAGGGGCTTCGTACTGTGATAAAGTGAAAGTGAAGGGCTTTGAAATAAGAACACAAACATGAAACTTATCTCATTTAGGCTTTTAATCTGTCATTTCAGCAAGGAAAAGAGCAAATGTATGCAATTTTCACGTGACAACAAGGCGACAAAAGAACCCAATCCAGTCATGAGAAATGCAATGTAATCACCCAGAACAGACATTTTTCAGTCACTCAGGAATCACCCCTCACGTTTACGTCAAACATATAACGTATTTAGGCATACTGAAGTTCAAACTGAGCATCAGGACAGGGAAGAAAGGTGATTTAAGTGACTTTGAATGAGGCATGGTTGGTGGTGCCAGACAGGCTGGGCCGAATATTTTAGCAGCTACTTATCTACAGCGATTTTACCACACAACCATCTTGCGGGTTTACAGAAAATGGTCCAAAGAAAGGAAAATATCCAGTGAGCTGCAGTTCTCTGGGGAAAAAAAATCTCTTGTTGATGGCAGAGATCAGAGGAGGGTGGCCGCACTTCTTCAACCTAACAGGAAGGCAGTAACTCAAATAACCACTTGTTACAACAAATGTATGCAGAGGAGCATCTCTGAATGCAAAACAGAAGGACAATGGGGTTTCAGTGGTGTGGGTGGGGGATATATTGTTGGCACACGATGAGCTTCAGTTCAAACTAAGCATTTAAACACCACAGTCTACCTGAGCATTGTTGCTGATCGTGTCCATCCCTTTATGTCCAGTGTACCATCTTCTAATGGCTGCTGGAGCCTGCCGCAACGCTCAAATCATCTCAAACTGGGTTCTTGAATTTAACATTGAGTTCAGTGTGTTTAAATGGCCTTCACAGTTACAAGTTCTCAATCCAATAGAGCACCTCTGGGTAGAACGGGACATTGTCATTATGGTTGAGTTGCTGACAAATCTGCAACAACAGCGTGATGCTATCATCATGACCCGAATGGCCAGCAGGGATTGACCTCAGTTGTTAAAAAGAATTCAGATTGTATAGAAGTCTACAGGAAAGTCACTGTATGGTCCCATCTCTTAGTTTTAAGACTCCTTCAAGACAGCGTGATATGTAAATTATTGTGCCACTGAGAGCAAAACAGACAATAAGGCGGGACAGGCTTTATGGTGTGGCTACTCGATGACTGACAAATCACTACCAAATGAGCGTGCAGTGGCCTCAGGCTTCAAAACGACAACCCAAAAAATGGATAATGCCTTTGTTCATCTTTTATGATGCCATCACTCTTATTGACTTGTTTCCAGTTTCAACAGACGCTGCTTCAACCGAATAAACTCGGAAAAAACTCTGTGCACACTGTTCCTCTGCATCAGAAAGACAAAGACATCTAATAACTCATGAGCACGGGGAAGTAGCAGTAAGGCCAGAAACACTGCACTAAATAAAATGCTAATATTACACTGTATATTAAGCAAAAATGCAAACGTTTACTAATCATTACTGACATTAATTTATTTAGGATACGTTAAAAGTCTGTGCTTGAGCACAGCATAGATGTACACTGCGACTAGCTTTCTTTGTTTATCCTGTGACGGTGATATTAATCAGCGTAAGTAAAGTATATACCAATATACTCCAAAATTATTAGAACGTAATCTGAGTTTATATAAAGATGCAAACTGACCTTATAAAAACCAGTCAGATGGCTGAAAATAAAATAAATATTCACTGCCAGAACCAAAGTACTTACCACTAAAAACGACTAGTTTTGGCATACGGAATGACATGCACGTGGCAGCACAATCTGCTAGCGAGGAGGTTTTCCATTTACGGGAAAACATGTCTGATCAAATGTTCTATCCCTTTATTAGAAAGCCACTTGAGACAGCTGTTGCCGTCTAAATGCGACTGCAAGAGTTTCCAGACGGAGTCCACCTGTCTGTCTGGAATAAGATGGGTTTCAAACAGCAGCGGCAGCGACAACCGCAGTTTTACTCAGCCACATGCTGTTGCAATCTGACCAGAAAGTGACTAGACCAATGTAAACACTGTAGCAGAAAAAGTGCAGCAGTATTAGGACTGTAATTCTCTCTTCCTTTACCACAGGACCTCAGATTTCCACATTTGGAGATTTTGTTTGAAATACAGAACCGTAAATAGCTGCGAAAAATACAAATTGGAAAGTCTTTTAAGTCTTATGTGTCCCATTCAGCCGAGTTAGCAGTTCACCTTGTGCCACTCGACTGTCCAGCTCCAACTCACTGCCATAGAGGAAGACATATATTTACAGGGTTTAAAAGAAAAGCCCATAGCCTTGGAAAATAGTATTTACAGTAGCTGCATTATCCAGAAAAAAAAATCACTGCAAGAATTATAGAAGAGATTAACAGAGGCTCTTTGTCAGGAAAGAAGGTCAGAGACCCAAAATAGTCATCAGGCCTGTCCTAGAAAGATCCTGCAGCAAGCTGTCATTGCAGTTAAAGCTATACATGCTGCAATTGAGGGAGAGAGCTCTGGGAAGTGACATTATAATTATTACGTTAACAGGAAAGGAAAGTTTTACATGTGGATCGGGCTGGTTAACAGGTCTCCAGTCGTGGTCACTTTAGACAGCTGCAGTGTGCCTTAATTACAGAGCACAATGACTCACACTCTTTCTGTGTTTAAGACCACTTGGCTCTGCTCGCGAGGGGACAAGCCCTCACAGTGAACCCAGCTCTCCAAAGCGAAACTGATGGCTCAACAAAATGACAAACTCCTTGTTCTGCTTTGCAATGCTGGATGTACTACTGGCTGTAGGAAAAATAAATCATCTGGACCCACCAAGAAGATTATAAAATCCCATTTCCTTAGCTTCAATCCGGTGGATGTCACAGAAACTCAGCTAAAAGTCCTCCCAGCAGACACCTAAGCTTTAGTCACGCAACAAGTAAGAGTTTTATGTACAAGTGCACAAAAAAATGCTGTATGGCTCCAAGTTCTAAGCGTGCACAATCCTTGTACACCATCTTGAACTCAAAGTTACCTGCAAATCATTTGGTGTTTTAACAGCTCATTTCATGTAAATGCGGGTCTAATAGCTCCTTTAAAGATGTGCTAACCATTTTTTGTCAGGAAAAAAAGTTTGAATTGCTTGTAATTTCACAGCATCATGCAGAACTGCAAACAGGGGCACTACATCATACAATTGTGACTAAATGTGGACATTTAGTCACAATTGTCTATTTTAGGCTACAAGTTCTCTTAAAGTTTCACTACAGATTTGTTTTGTCTAAATGTCAGGGACAGTCTCACATGACCTGTGTTTAGGCAGGTTTAATGCACTATATTTTCCTTTATAGTAGGCGATCAAACGATACACTGAAGGCAAGAAATACCTCAGACAGCTTTCCATTTCCACAGTCCCAGCCCATGTAAAGCTCTGGACAAACTCACTCAACACAAATGTTTTTGGATCCACCTTTGGCCCGTCTCTTCAAAATATCCTGCAAATATGAAGTCTGGTTACAAAAACCCCTTAAACAAACACAATGAGACGCCAACTGCCAGCATGCGCACCATATGTAATGAAACTTCAGATTGTGTGTTCTCCTCCTGACTTATTCTGGGATGTTCTTGTGTTTGTGGATTACCAACAACAGACTCCAAAACATCTGCAGCCAGCCGTTCGTCTGAATAACTGTTTTTCAAATAGCCAGCCAACAGAATACTTTCACATTGGTTTTTATGGCAGGACTTCAGGCTTTTTGGTCACATCTGAGTTCAGTTTACAAACCAGCTGCATATTTGTCGTTTTTATAATATTTTGCAGAGGTTAGTATGTGTCATTCATTACTGGTTCTTCTGATGTGTCAGTTTCCGTTTGGTGATTGGACTTTGTTTTTTTCTTTTCCAGTTACAAACAATAAAACTCAACGAGCACAATGACATAACTCAGATCCAATGCTGCACTGACTCAGAGCAACTAGAGGGAGTGAAGCTGTTACAAAAGACTGTATAAAAAAAACTGGAATAACCAGTTTAATTCCAAGTTTGAGCTTAAAGTACAAGACGATATAAAACTCATTTGCAAACTTCTTTACAACAGATTTAAAAGCTGAAGGTAGTCTGTAGTTTATGACCACTAGTAACACCATGTTTTCTTCTTCTCTTTTTTTAAGGGGCAAGCAGGTTCATGTGGGTTGCCATTTCATACAAAGGTGCACATGAATGACCATGCCAACAACATGACAGGAAAATGGAAATGCCAACCATAAGAATATAGAAAACACAACCAAGCGATGAGGGGGGGAACCACAATCCAGTGTGCCCCTAGTCCTGGTCTCAAGCAAGGATAAATGTGGAGGGTTGTGTCAGGAAGGGCAGTCAGGGAGGGCATCTGGAATAAAATCTTTGCCAAATCAAACAGGCATATCATCAAAACTTGGGTTTCCACACTGGATCAGTCAGGGCCCAGGTTACCAAAGGCTGCCTCTGGTGCTGCTGGCCAAGACGGCGATGATGGAAATTATGCTACTGTTGGCCAAAGACAAAGGAGGAGAAGAGGGGAAGGCATGTTGTAAAGCAGCATGAGGGAAGGAAAGGTAGAAGTATGGTAGTGAGAATAGAAACTTTAAATGTTGGGACTATATAGCTGGCAGGCAGAAGAAAAAGAGGAAGAACAGAGAACATTCATGGATGTAGTGAAGGAGGACATGCTTGTGTAACAGAGGAGGATGCTGGGATAGGGTGAGATGGAAGCAGATGATCTGCTGTGGCGACCTCTACAGGGAGTAGTCGAATCCATCCATCCATACATCCATTTTCCTAACTGCTTGCCTACTCAGGTTTGCCATGGGGCTGAAGCCTATCCCAGCAGACACTGTGTCAGGTCAATACTTCATCACGAATCAACCCAACCAAATAACAAACATAAACCTTATAACTAGAAAAACTTTGTGTGCGCTATTATTTTTACTGCAATTATATTTTATCGAAAGCAGACAGCATGCTATTGTTTGTTAGTGTTTTATAATGTGGACTCATTACCATTTAGACACAGTTAGGGTTACTGTTTCGGGCCCAGTCAAAGTATCAACCCACACAGGGTTCATCAGCCAGCAAAACAAGCCTCAAAACCACAGTGATCGAGCCATGGCCCCGGCATTGTTCTGGACATGCTGTACATTAAATTCTAGCTAACTTCCTGTGGCTGTGTCTTTATATAAGGTATGTGAATTGTGTGGGTGCTAACTCACAGGTTAGCCCCAACACTTATTTTGAGACAGACATGGCTCTTCCCAAATATAGTGTACAGAAACAACACTTGCCTTGTCTCTCCAGCGGTCATTATGGTGCAGTGCTAACAATCTGCTCCAGCAAGTGAGGTGACATTGTGTTGTGTAAACATGGTTCTTGGTTGTCACTCTGGATTTGAGGCACACAAAGTGTCATTCCCCCACCACACGTTCGACTGCAGTGTGTGCTCCAGTCAGATGTGATTATGAACAGACAAGACAAATATATATCCACCTCTGCTCCTCCTGTCTTTCACAAGCACTTTCCTACACACACACACGCACACACACACACACACACTGACAGATTCTCTGGCATTCGCTGATACAGACGGTGAAACCCTAAATTTTCACAGGCACGATGTAGCGGATTAGTCATTATCCTTAACTACAGGACTCTGCCACCTATGCTTAAGCGCTGAAAATCCCATTAAGGTCGTTTTATTTCACTTTGATATCTTTAAATGATCCCACAGTAAAGAGACACTCTCAGCAGTCTGTCTTCTGTTTCACCGTTTGTTTGTTTCAAACAAGACAAAATTATCCCCCCAAAAAACAACCTCATAATAAAAACAATAACGAGCAAAGATCACTTCCTCTTCGCTTGAGGACACAACAAGCATGCAAAAAATATCTGTATGTTCTTATGACCTTTTTACCTTTGAAGTAAATTGGGTGCTCTGTAACACCCCATAAACTGTCTGGCTGAGTACTTCTCATTCAATTAGTTTCTGGCTGCTGCACTTCTGAAAGCCTGATTTCCTCTGCTAAACTAAAGAAAGCTGCCCGAAAATGACAGCTGAGTCAGACCTTTCCATAAATAAATATACAGCATAGTGAACTATGGAAACAGAAGCAATCAAATCAAGTAGCATTCGACTTGCTTCACTGGCAATAAGCAAGTTCTTATTTTCAGAAGTGCGTCTAGCACCAGCTTCAACAGCCAGAACGGCGATAACTTCACAAGCAGGCAGTGAGCACAAATTTCAAACTATTTCCAACTTATCGGCTTAATTACACAGCAAATGTAGCGTGTTTACGGGGGTAAAACACCCTAAAGTCAAAAACATTTACGTTAGATTACCATGTGGTGCCTGACTGGGGAAAGCTTTCATGTTAACACGCAGCTACATGCATTTACACCTGCGATCTGTCGACGAACACCCAACTTGCGCTTTCTCATCCATCCCCCCCAGTTTTTCTGCCATTCTGGATTTCAAACTGGTGACCTCCCAGACACCAGCCCTCATCTCTAAAGTTATCGCTGCCATTTTTCAGTTACTTTTACACTTCCGGCACCATTTGGGTCCCTGTTTGTTTTCAGGACCCTATAATTTCCCCACCAATCACTCACATAGGCTCCTGTCAAGGTTGCCATTCATAAAGTTTAAAGTAGTTTTTAGTGGTCCGTGGAGTTTATTGAAACATTAAATTTGTATCCCAGCAGTGATGGTGTATCTTTAGCCTTTAACTCACGTGCTCGGCCGGGCCCCCTTACATCAACCGCCAATTATGTCCCTCTGCTGGGTGTGGGTTGAGCCTCGGCCAGAATCTCGAAGAAACCAAAAACATCAATTCCTAGGCAGTGGAGCGCACAGAAACAGACAAAATGCGAAAAGCTTTCCCTCAAATACTGTTATCATTGCAGAGTACAGGCACAAACATCACTAACATTGCCAGTAATGCTGTCCAGCTACTCTCTGGGGATTTTAGTGAAATCCACAGGCTGTTGTTAGATACGGATGAAGGCCTGAAGAACAAGTAGGGCCTCAAAATGCCAGTTCATGTCCTCTGCTGAAGGGTCAGGCAAGAAACTTTGCCCTGTCACGGCTTCCCATGCTTGTTTTTTATCCTTATTTCAGCCTATGTTTGTTTTGTGGAGCATATGAAGAATCTGCAATGAGTTATGAGTTTCTGACTGGAGACTAGCAGCAATAAAAACGTATATAAATCACTGTGTTATGAAAGTTAAAGTAATGCAACGAAAAGCATTAACATATGACTGCAGTAATAATCTGAACCTGCGAAGTTACCAACAAGAGTTGTGAGATAAATATAGTGAAGTAAATGCTACAATGATTATTGTATAGTGAAGTACCAAAAAAGCAAATACTCAAGTACCTCAAATGACTCCTTAAATGACTGCTGTCACTAAACTACATGAAAAACAGTCATAAAATCTGTGCGATCTTAAAACAAGGAGCGATTCAGCTTTCACTTGCTCCCAGTGACTTTGGGCGTGTGCATAATTAGCTGTTTTCTCTGTTTTCTAAATTCAGTAAAACAAAAATATTTGATGTCACATATCAAGGGCACAAAGTGGCACGAAACTGAAAGCATGTGTGTATTTTACAGTGAGGGGCTCACAAGGAATATAAGCGTGAAGTGACGTCACTACCTCAAGTTTGAAGGGTGTTAACCTAATCCCTAATGGTTATTACAATGAGGCTTGCCAGCCACATCAAGCTGCTGCGGCGAAGTAATGAGAAGAGCAGATAGAGCTCTGCCATGTACTTTTCACAGCCTTCAATTCGGCTGCTGGAAGGCACAAGGACACTGCGTCCTTCTCAAATAAGTGCAGTGGCGTGTTAAGAAAAGCAAAAAAAATATATGCTGCAAGGTTATAAACAACATCCAAATTGCACTGTCAATTCAAGTCTTCCTCAAGCCAAAATGTGCTCTGGTTCCAAAGCGCAGCATGAGCCTTCCTGTCGCTTCACATGCAGATGCATGATGGGAGGTTTTGGGGGGGGTTTTTATGCATAAAGAGATGAATCATTGTTTTCAGAACAACAGGCTAAAAACAGAGAACCTCTTTTGCATTGGCTTTGCCTTGTTTGAAAAACATAAACTGAAATGATCTGAACCTAAACATACAAAATCCAAACTCCACCCTCCTTTGCTCTGTTCTTTCATCTAAATCTGACTGAAGCTGGAAAGCCTCGGCCTCCTCCTAGGGCACAAGCATAAAGAGATTTTTTTTAAATAATAGAGCATAACTTAAAAAAAAATACATATAACAAAACTGGTGGCACACTGATGTGGCATTGGTGTGGCATTCACCAGTAATTTCATCAAAATAGAAACCTTCTGCTGTATACTTGCAGGAGAAACATGATTTTCCAAAGCTGATGAAGCAAGACTAAACATGCACATTCAAAAGGAAAACTTCCAGTAGTGATAACTGGCTTAAGTGCTGTGCTCCTTCTAACTGAGACACAATTCAAGTAAATGCAATGTGACTTCTCTCTATCATTTTACTGCCTCAGGTAGTCAGTATACACTTTCGCTGCTAGCTATCACTCCCAACTCTTTCATGAGCAAAATTTCAAATATTTGAACTTGAAGATTGCAAATTATATAACGTTTTATTTGACAGGAAGAGTGAACTTAAACAATACTTGCCAAACATGATTAAGTGATATGAGGTGGGGAAGGTAGCACTTTGGAAAATTGCAGATAATTTGGTCTAATTTACAAAAAAGGGGGTTCCAACAACCCATGTTGTAGAATCTTTAATTATATATGTGGTGGAAGATGCCAGTCACGGTCACATGTAGTATAGACGCCTTATATAGAAACGTGGTGAAGCCCTCAATCACGCAGTTCATCATCATTTCTGCAAATATACACATGTTGTCAGCAGTATGCATATACATTCTAAGAACACAGGAAGAACATGTGCCATAACTGGCTGCGCCATTCACCAAGGAGATTTTGGGATGGGCCATGGACTACCCTACACATCGTTTATGGCTACTTGTGTGTTTGAGAACATGTGATTATTTGGGTGTATGCATTTCCTATGTGGCTGGGGTGAAATTGAGAAATTACAGTTGGAACATCTCAAAGTAAGCAACACAAGGTGGAGGGTGAGGGCGAGGGAGGATAATACTGGAGGACAGGAGTGAGGAAATACAACATTTTGACAGGAACTAGCTTTTATTGTAGGGATAGGACTGAAACCTCTGATGATGCACCGAGGAGGCCAAAAATAACAAGTGACCACAGGAGCATGGCCCCTTCTCTACAGCAGCAGCACCTCACTCCAGGGATAGGTGCTGTACCTCAGTAAAACCTGCCCTCTGGCGTTTAAACAGGAGTAGTGCAC
>VOQK01004259.1:0-11621 GCA_015052645.1 Benitochromis conjunctus | reverse complement strand
ATTAATAAGTGCATCAGGGCTATATTACATGCTATTCCAGTGGGCCCAATGCGGTATTATTATTATTTTTTTTAATTTCCAGCCTCCTTAATTAATTGGCCATGATGAGTGTAGAGATGGACACTAATTGGTCCGTTAGGGATCTCTTTCACTTCATGATTAACATGGGGTTGACACACATTTTCAATGACTCAGCTAAAATACTATCATTCAAGTGCCTTTACAGTGACTCTGTGGTAATACTTTAAAAAAAAAAAAAGCTAATCGAGCTGCCATTTCGACCCCAACAGAAATAATGACAAAGAGTTAATTTCTTAAAGAAGTTAAGTTGTTAATTGTTGTAGACTTTACAAGATGTGTGTTTAAGAGGAACTTTTAGATTTGATTTGAACCTTTATAATTGAAAATATATTTTAACTAAATGAAATTTTAAAATGAAATTTAATTGAAATTGAAATAACAAAATTGTATATATATATATATACACATAACTTCTCTGACTTTGTTTACACTGCTATTGATTAAACTTACATATTAAATGCATCATACTGTCAAAATTATTCACTCACCCATCCATGTCATTAAATTCAGGTCACTCTCAGGAGCTCAGTGAATTCCAGCATGGTACTGTGATAGTATGCCACCAGTGCAACAAGTCTATTCGTAAAATTTCCTCACTTCGAAATATTGCACAGTCAACTATTAGTGGTATTATAACAAAGTAGAGGTGATTGGGAATGACAGCAACTCAGCCATGAAGTGGTAGACCACGTGATAACAAAGAGCGGGGTAAGCGGATACTCAGGCGCAGAGTGCACAGAGGTCGACGAGGTTCTGCAGAGTCAACAGCTACAAACCTCCAAACGTGAGCCACAGAGCAGTGTTCTCTGGAGTGACAAATCATGTTTCTCCATCTGGCAATTTGATGGCATGTCTGGGTTTGGTGATTGGCTGCTTTCCTGGGGCGGTCCTTATGTAAGCCAGTTTTATCATAGCACTTGATGGTTTTTGTGACTGCACTTGGGGACACATTTAAAGTTCTGTGACTTCTGCACAACACAACTGATTGTCCCATCCTCATTATGAAGGCAAGAAATCCCACAAATGAACTCTGACAAGACACACCTGTTTCAGGTGACTGCATCATGATGCTCATTGAGAGAAGGCCAAGGGTTCAAAATCAGAATCAGAATCAGAATGACTTTATTTATCCCCGAGGGGCAATTAGGAAAAGGTTTGGTTTAGATTTTTTGCTTAGGTTTGCAGCACTGTCAACAAACAAAGGGTGGCTACTTTAAGGACTCTAAAATATAATACATATTTAGAGGTATTAATCTTTTTTCTTTTACATACATCTTCAGTTACATAATTCCATGTATTTTGTCTCGTGTATTTGATGTCTTCACTATGTATCTACAATGTAGAAAGTAATAAAAATAAAGAAAAACCATTAAATGAGAAGGTGTCTCCAAAATTTGACTGGTAGTGTATATTATATTAAATATTTTGGATGTAATATTACTAATACTGTAGTTATACAGTTATACTATAATAAAGTGTAAAACATTAAGTCTTTGTTTTGTTTTTTGTTATTGTTCTTTGTTTTGTTTTGTTTTCCTTTGTCCTCCAAGTCTAGAGATGACTTTTACTAATAAGTTTTGGCATGTCTGGGCTATAACAGAAACACTACATTTTCTAATACAGTTAACAAAAATTCTGCTTTTAAATTATTTGCTTATTAATGTACCCAAATATTTGCCAAAGACTACTTTTAGCAGTAATCTGTCAATCGAGTAGCACGACAAAACGTGTAATAGACACAGTGGTCCGCCGTGTCCGTTTCACGTGTGCAGTAGTTGCATTACCAGCAGGGGCAGATAATCTATTTAGAGCCACAAAGTTGGTAGTGAGCAAAAAACTTTCCAGGGTCCTTAATCATCAGAATCGAATAAGCTAGGGGCCTAATATGTCTATACATGTAAATGTGTTAATAATGTCTGTTTCAATGCGTTCCCTGCAACTTACTGCAACTTCTGTATATTTCACATTTTGGAGAGGCAAGGCGTGAAATGGACACAGTGGACTGGTGTGTCCACACACATCGTCGTGATATCGGGTTACGCCTTATCTTCTTTTTTATTCTGTTTGAAACGTGTAATTGTTTTTCTGCATTCTTTCCAAATGGCTACACCATGGTGGAACAGTGTTTCCCTATAAAAGCTCAAACAGGCTGATTCAAGGCTGGTACACACTCTTCCTCTCTATAATTTCAAATTCAGGAACTGCTGACTGACCCACAGACTGTCTCTTTAATAAACCCTCAGATTCGGCTCTGGTGCAAGGCTCGGCAATCTCCCTTTCTTTTTGTCTTCCTCTAATTAGTCGCATATTAGAAATGCAGTGAGAAACAATCTAATTAAGAGGTGCCTGACTCAATTTGCTTGTAGAAAGTTCAGGAATAAGAGGTAGGGAGAGAGAGGGCGAAACACAAGGGAGAATTGAAGTGGTGTGAGGGAACCTAATCTCAGCCATCTATCTCTTCTTCTCTAAACCAATTAATGACTCTCACCACACAGACATGCAAGGATGGGCATATGTGAGAAGCGCCAGCCTGTCATGTCTGTTTATTGCATACAGCTCTGTGTATGTTCGTACTTGCAGAGAACTGAAACCTACTGTGACTTAGCTTCTTGCGATGAAAGCAGCGATTAATCAGTCTGTATTGAAGTAATGTAGTAATGTATTAAGATTAAGCCATTTATCTTAATCTTATTTATCTGGGTAATTTGACTTAATATCTCAAACTGACTTTAGTTTGGCAGAAGTTTAGGCAGCTACCTAAAACTCTGCTAATGACACCAGTACTCATAGTTGGAGGTGCATTAGGCACATATTGTATATACTTATAGTCTTAGTCATAGTTCTAGTCCACTTAGTACTTCTTAAAATATTTAATTCCTATCTATCTCACATCTTGCTACTTCTGGCTCTCTGCTGTGTACTGTGCTTGCTGTTGCAACAATGCAATTTCCCCATTGTGGGACAAATAAAGGTTTTCTTATTCTTATTATTTATGCACACAACTTTTAACATGTCCAATTTGCAGAAATTAACAATTTTAACCATTCTTTAACGTGTTCATCAATTTAAATCAGGAGCGAAGGTGTCTAATAGAGAATTGGGGTCATATCTCAAACCTGAACAATCCATCACATTTTTAAGAAACACAAAAAAACTTTTGTACCATTTGACTCATCAGAAGGAATAAGAAGAACATGTTTCTTCCTATCAATTATTTCTGTTTTCCTTAACCTCCTAGGACCTGGCGTCCACATATGTGGACATCACATTTTTGGTTGTCTAAAACAAAATACTAAATCCTGCTCTACATGGGCCTGATATCCTCTTACGAGGACATTGTACTGCCAATGTTCTATCAAAATGTAAAAAGAATGTCCTCATATGTGGATCTCAGTTTCCTCAGAAACAGAAATTTGGTAAAAAACAAAATCAGGCCATTCTTTGTTTTTACATTCATCAGGTCCCAATCAGCCCAAATAGCAAAGAGAAATTATGAATGCATACCATGAACGGGTTCGGGTCCTAGGAGGTTAAAGATACAGTCATCTCTTTTTTCTTTTTGCTATGTTGCCGACACTCACTCCAGATGTTGTTTGTCCTGCAGCAGCCACCGTAGCTAGGATTGCACAGTGAATTGGAAGTGGTAAGAAAGCAGAAATTAATTTAACTGCAATCTACAGTCTACTTACATCCAGCTGTGCATATTTATGAAGTGTAACTTTAAAGCGCATCCATTCTTGTCTGTAGCGATGCTGCTAAAACATGTCAAGTTGTGACATAAACGGTCAAGCCCCAATTCTGGACTGTAATTGCAAGGTTAAATCTTTCATGAGCACTCAGTTATTCATAGCCTTTTATATCAGTAGTCGTTGTCATTTACAGCAAATTGAAATTGTTGGTAAGGCCACACAGCACAAAGTTAGGTTGTATGTAGGCGATTGCTTAGTAAAGTGATACCGTTTTGTTTTCTGCACCTTCTGAATTCAGATCAGTTAAATAGGTTAGTGTTAATAGTTTAGACACTAAACACTTACTATTTCTTTGCAGATAGTCTTTCATTTGAAAGCTACAAGCATGTCACAGAGATATGGTAAAACGATGAGGCAAAATGATGGTTATTGCCAGGTTATTAATAGGTTAAAAAAACAAACAAGTACTTTCTACAATTTCAACTTTGCACTTATGGATTTTAACCATACTATATGTCAAAAATTTCAAAGTACAAATATTTGTATCATTTGAAATTAAAAACAAACAAACAAAAGAAAAACTTGTAAAATAAAATTGTCTCCAACCTCGTTTATGGTTTCATGGTTATTGACACATGTTGCAGTTCCACCATTGCTGTTAGAAAATTACCTTCAAACATCCATCCATCCATTCGCTTCTGCTTATCCTTTTCAGGGTCGCGGGGGGGGGGGGCGCTGGAGCCTATCCCAGCTGTCTTGTATTTAAATAACAATTAAGCTCATGACTGCATTGTGTTATTATTTGGTTGTTTTTGTTGTTGTTTTTTGTTTCTTTTTTTTTTGTTCATTCCAAGTATGATCTGAACTGGTAAGCTTGGTTCATTTTTGCCCGTACTTTCTTCCATTCCCATACATAGTCCAACAAAGGAAACCGTAATGAATGGACTTTGTGAAGGTCACTGCACTGCCCACTAATGGGTAAAGCACTCCCTATGGTACCACTGAATAAGACCCTGTTCTAGAACGGTGATTTCCTATAATAAAGCAAAAATTAGAAGGAATCCTGCATCAGCCCAGAACAAAGGAAGCTATAGGTAGAATATCTGCAGCATCCTTTAAGGCATCATTATATTTTGGTAATAGGCTGTTAAACTAAGTTCTACTTCTGGAGCAGTACATGTCATATAATTATGTACAATCAAAGTAACTCTTTAAATTTGCTGATCCTACAGTTTTACAAAAACAATTAAAATCTGCATTGGGAGGTAAAAAGTGTTTCCAGTGATTTTGATGATCTCCAAGGTTAAAGTAAGTCAAATGGAATGGAACACACACTGTAATCCATTACACCTTGTGGATCGCCAATCCAAAATAATTTGCCATCTGCGTAAACAGCCAAAGGCATATGGCACACAGTACCAAAACACTCTGTCCAGAATATAGCCAAATAATTACAAAATGCTACATAGAGCCAAAAAAAGACAGAATGAGGAAAAAAAAAAGGGAATCTTTATTATAATAAATGTACTGAGTACGTCAGTTGTGTTTTCTTTTTCATTTTAAATTAATCAGATTTTCCTGGCAAACCATTTCAAGTTTATCTTGTACACCCAGATAGAACTGTTTGAATATTCATGTAGTAAATTTATGGAGGCTCTCTTAGTTTTATTTATTTATTTTTATTTATGAAACCTTTTAATTAAACTTTTTGATTGAGACAGCACATAAAATTTACCACAAATAACAGATAATTCAGAAATAAAATAACCCTTTTAGAATGTGATCATACTAACAGAAGATAGCAGACATTATTGACATTAGAACAGGTAATGCAATTACTATTTATTTCATTAAATGCAACCCTTTATTTAAGTAATCAGATTAATTTGACACATTATAGAGTAATGGTAACTGGGGGACCTCCTCTGACCTCCACCCAGTCCACAAAGCACCAAACCCTTATGGCCCCTGTGTGGGCAGTGGACCCACAGGAGGACGGACCCATGTAGTTTCCTCAGTCTGAGAACAGCCAGGGCACATAGGTTAAGGTCGCTGTCAAACCTCTTCCCCAGCCCAGGCTCCAGAATAGGACACTGGTAACCCTGTCCCACGCAGGGAACACAGTACCCTTGATATTGTGTTTTTTACACACCATAGAGATTATGTGAGTTTCCTTTGAAAGGTGGGTGGCTGGACGCAACCACTTAACAGTGGACCTGCTGCTCCTCTACATCGACAGGAGCCAGCTGAGGTCATCTGACCGGACCAGTCTTAGGTGAGGTATTCCAGGCATCTCCTACTGTGAGAAGGGGATAGACCCACGACTCGCTGGACACTATATAACTGTCATCTGGCATGGGAACAAGTCGGTTTCCACTCGGATGAACTGTAAGAGGTAGCCGGGTTGAGGGAATCTGAGCTTCTCTGTTCAGCCTGCTGCCCCCCTGACCTGAACCCGGATGAATGGATGGCTAGATGGATGGGCTATTTTGTCCCTGCACTGCAGTCTGCATTTTTTTCTTTATGACCACAGACACTAGAGTGGACTTTTACATTTTTACTCAGCTGATTTTCCGCCACACTTTATGAACAATACATTTAATGATTTTTATCTGATGGTTTGAAAATCCCTGGAGTGAACAACAGCTCCGTGCTAGACTGCCCTTAAGAATATTCCCACATGTACAAGCTATTTTTGTACCATGTGCAAAATTTAGTCTCCATCTCAAAAATCCTCACATTGAAGTCGAAGCTTCAGGTACAGTATAATTTGAGAAAGTCTACTTTTAAATGTCTCTTCTGCATTTTAACATAAACACTCCATTTCCATGGCTTTAAATGGCAGTGCCAAATGATAATCATTTTTGCCGCACTTACATTTCTGCATTCATTATTTGTGAGTAGAGACATTGTGAATATCTTGGAGTATATTTTACAAGTTGCCATTACATTTCACAGGCACGGCAGGCGGAGTTGAGGGCAGAGATAACAAAAAGAAACTCGAGCACAGTTGCATAACCCACAGGCACTGACAAAGGTGAGGAATTCATATCGAGCATCTTTCAACTGCAATAGTGACAAAATTCTCCATCTGTTGATGAAGTTTTAAAAACAGAATCTTTTTGCATCTCGTCTCCTTTTACTTACTTCTAAATGCATTCATCTAGGGTTTTACTAGAAATATTAAAAATTATAATCATTCCATTAAATTTCGCTTCAAATGAATAAATGATAATATCTCTTTGCAGATATTTCTCTTGTATTGACCTTTAAACTACAAAATAATTTAGCTTGCAGATTTGGTTTGAGTTTTGAGTCTGAGGCAGCCATGTTACATCTAAGCAAACTATGCCACTCAAGAAAAGGTTGAAGGCAGCTCTGGCAAGAGAAAACTGGGTGGGAACAGCTTGTGTTTTGGAGACAGCAAGCAGGAGGGTTAGCATAGGAGGAGAGCTCCGGGGTTTGATAAATGAGGCTGCATGGCGGCTGCAGTACTAAACTGCTTCCCTGCTCAGCTGCGGTGACAATGTGATTAATATTTGCACGGCATTAAGCTAATTTATCATGGCCATGTGCAAGCCAATGAGAGAACAGACTGTCACATGGATGCCTGGTTTAAAAGAGGAGAAAGGGTTTGGAAATGTGCAGCAATTACTTCAACCCAAAATAAACAAATAAATACAAGAAATTTATATTAAGGCAAGGTGAGTCTGCCAGGCAGGCAGTTTAAGAAAAGCAGAGAGCGAATGAGAGGGAATTTTGCTGAATGTCAGCACTGACTTTGTTTGATAAACATGTGCTATGTATCTGCTGTAACTGCAGTTATCCACTACTTACAGGGAAAATGTATCCTACATGACTGCACATGACTGTGTTTTCTGATGACATTATAGCAGACCTGCCTCTGCATTTGTCGGAGGAAGTCGGTGAGATTTTTACGATTCAATTTTTGTTTGCGGAAGATTGGCAAAAAGTCAATGCAATAATTCAGTAAAGCAAGTTTTACAGTTTTTGCTCTTTCATTTGGCTTTCTGGTCCCGTGATATAAATTACCATTTAGATTATTTCTCCCTATCCTTTTATATCCATAAGGTGGTGGTGTGTGGTGACTTGTGCTTAAACTTAGTGCACTTGGTCAAAAAAGTGATTACTCATAGATGCTCATCTGAAAATACCAGCTGAGCCAGCACATGTTTAACTTGGCTGTTTGACTAAACCAGAGATGGCAGGATGTGTCATCCTCGCTCCATCATTAAAGCTTTCCTGATTAACATCCTAAAGGGATCATTAAGTTTGTTACACCACACATGATGGCCAACATGTAATAGAAAACCTGCATGTTGAGATGATGAATTACTGAGCATTAGCATGAGATAGCATTGTCATTACTTGCTAACACTAGCTTTCCTTTCTCCACAACTCAGCAGAGCCACTGGCAGCTTCTCTGAGACATTAATCTGCCATCAGTTTCCCATCAAAGACCAAGAGTTCAAAAATGTGCAAATAGCAAGAAAGTCTCTCAGCTTGATAAACAAACCTTTATTAAGGGGATGAGTCAAATAGGGTTAAGTTTACTTCTAGAGACAGTAATTAATTACTGCTGCCAAAAGATGGCATTAATTTAGACGATGGTGCAAACAGTTAATTCAAAGCTTTTTTGGGGATAGAACACTGTTTGAGATGCAAGGAGAGAGATCACTTTCACTTTGATTTTAATTGGTGTCTATTTTTAGATTTCACTGGGCAAGTACTGCTTTCCTTGCTCACCTTGATATAACCTCAATGCCATGAGGACATACTAGCTGTATGATGTGCTACAAATAAGCAGTAGACAATATACAACCTCTTCGTGATAGGCAAATACTACAGTATATTATATGTTTGGTAAATTACAAAAGGTGGGCTGTGTTCAAACAAAGACTTAGTGAAGATTATGGAGAGGTCATTGATAGAAAACAAAGTTGACTATAACAACGTTTTAAATCTTACAGGCACAATGGGTTTCCATGTTGATATCTGTCTTGTTTGACTTCTCCATTTATCCCAACTTTCTCCAATTTTAAACTCTGTAGTGCTATAAAAATGTCACCTACTTCTTATGTTGCTCATATAACTTTAACTTAAAGACTGATCAGTGTCACTTAAACTTAAATATAGTCCATGTTATTTTATTTCTGTTGTTAGGTCATAACTAGCTGCACAACACACATGACAGCAGATTTGTTCCATAATTCAGCATTGCTGCTCTCATTAACCTTGTTTGCTCCCAGCCACAGACAGCAGACGTATAAAGCTAGCAACTACTTTGTGAAGAAAATGCATTGCCATGAAACCTATAGCAGTGAAAGAGTAAGATATTGCTTAGATGTATGAGAAAATCAAAACAGGGCTGAAAGTGCCTATCAGAAAGTCACAGACAAAGATCCATCCGTGATGTTGTTTGTTGTCTGCTGGCAACACCGTCTTTGAGATCATATTTATTTGTTAGTAATTTCAAATGGTAAGCGTGTTTTGAAAGAAATGATAGTTAAATATCACTTAATAGAAAGACAATATGTCAGTTTTCATTGAAGAGCCGATGCTTCCTTGTGTCTTCTCAGTCTTTACAACACGGGTTTCCGAATCTTTTGCCACAATCCCACGACACTCCGCTTCAAACTACTATATGTGCAAAGCGCTTGTGCTGTTTTCTATACTATAAAACTTCTATAAATGTTCAGTGTTTTTCCTTTTTTTAAGTGAATTAAAATGTTCTCATATTCAATGTTATTATTATTATTGTTGTTGTTATGGGTAATATTAGTAGCATTTTAGATGTTATAATAACACAATTTTCTAAATCTAGAATAAATATATTTCTTATCTTATCTTGGTTCCCTATGTGCCAAAAACAAATGCATTAATCAGTACAAATCAAATACTGTGCTCTCTGCACAGCCCCACTTTTTACTATTCTATGTCAAGCTTCTCTGCCGCAGTAGGACAGACTAGCCAGGCGGCTGCCACTTGGCAGGGAATCTGTGGCCATGGTCTGTAGCCAGTATTAAGATGCTACTGTTGTCAAGGGTCTCTGGAAGAGAAACCAATAGCCAGGGCATAACTCACCCTCTAAGACCGTTGCCTTGTTTAGGAAAGTAATCTACCCCCAAGCTGCTGCCTCATTCTACACACGATACATCATTGACAAACACTGGCACAGCAGTATTCACAGCAGTCACACTCAGCCTCCCTGCTGCTTAGCATCACTCTGCTTGGCCTTGCAGTTTGGAAGATTGTACTCTGCTTTTAGATAGACCAAAGGAAGAAGTGAGAAAGAGAGGTGTTGCACAGGGACTTGTCATACACAGGTTCACCCCAGTGATTTGAACCTGTATTATGATAATAGTTTATTCAAGCCACATCTCATTTCCACTTTATGGTCACTGGAGTACTTCTGAGTGATACTGAGCTCTTCTGCAACTGTTTTCTCCCATCAATGAATCCACTTAACGCCTCATGTTCAAATTGTGGTTATTTCAGAGAGAAGAAAAGCGAATACATGACTGTGTTTTAGATTGTTTAAAAAAAGAAACCTGCAGTTATCTGCAGCAATATCAACTAGAACTAATCTATGATTTAAATGCCATCTTGTTTTGGTTTACTAATATGACAGAGATGACATCATATAAAAGCTATGCTATGTTGATAGCATATCAACAAAAATTACAAGTGTAATATGTGTTGCTGAAGTTTCTCTTAACCTTTGAAGAAAGCACTATGATTTATTGAAGCATTTTTCTTTTCTGTCTCCTTCTTCTGGTGGATGTCATTTATGCTCCATGTACAGCATGTCATGGTAGAAATGATAGACTCTATGCCTTAGACATATAATTTTTTATGGGAATTTTTGAATCAGCGAATCAAATTTGTAAAGTTTTCTTTAGCAATCTGTAATTGGGATAAATGCACATAGGACCAGTAGAATTTTTATGTAAGATTTTTCATCGCCTAATGTGCACACTGGCCATATCTTCTATTTATTTAAACGCATAACATGCACCAGGGGCTACAACTGAGGGGGACAACAGAAAATGTGGAAGGAAGAGTTTGAATCTACTGCACTTCTACTTTTCGTCTTTTTTCTCCTAAAAAAAAAAACAAAACAAAAAAAAACTACAATCCCTTTGAAAGTAAAACCCTTACTTTCCAAACTCACTGAGAATAACTGAGCACAAAAAAGGGAACTCTTCCAGCACTCATTTTTAGTCAGCTTGTGGCTTTGAAGCACTTTAATGTGCACAATGTTTGTCTTCTAGCTTGTGCACTGTTGAATAATGAGCAGCGGTATTACAAAATTGGCCAAACACCAAGAACTGGAAAGGTGTGGTGTGGAATTGCTCATGTAAATGAGCATTTTATTGCTGACCAAAAACTCTGGTGTGACCATTTAGCAGCAGCTAACCATTCAAATGAGTTAACAAGCAGATGTACAAGTCATTGCACTACATGCGTGCATGGAAAGAAAGTGTTTTTTGCCATTTCCAGTTGATATGGACATCCTTTTTTTACATCAAGCATGAGAATAAAAAACTTATTTATATCATGCTGTGTGACCAGGAAGACAGAATATATGAAAGTTAACACAGCAGAATAAGGCAGATATGCCCTGCATTTGTGTAGAACAGGGTTATTGAATAAACTGTTTTTTCTGTTTTCCATCTCTATCTATTTTGACTAGACACAAATAAAGCCAAATGAATTATTTTTACATCACCCTACATTCATCATAAAATTAATAAATTAAAGATGACTCAACAGTCTATCCAGTCTTGCTTTTTGTTTGTTTGCTTTCTTTTTATTTTGAAACAAAAA
>VOQK01004257.1:22707-35916 GCA_015052645.1 Benitochromis conjunctus | reverse complement strand
GCTGACATAACACTGCTTCCATTGTGAACCAGTCCAAATGCATAAAAGACACATGAAGTGAAAATAAGCTACTCATTACAGTCACCAAACATGAACATGCAGCAAGCACATAATCATAGTCACACACATCCCCTGCCCTTAATATCTTTCCTCCCCTAGCCCAGTTGTCCATATAAAGCTTGCATAGCCTCAAGAGTTCTCACAACCATAATCACCATAATCAGACCTGACGCCTGGTTAGCATTAGCCTCCCCTCTCCCATATTACAGGCAGCTGGACATGCAGCTTGCCAGCAGCTGTGGAGGTCATGCAGCATCTCTGCTCGTTTGAAAGAATGTCAGCCTCTGGAGGGCACTATCAGATCACTGAGCTGGACTATGCCACACTGAATGTATGCTTTCATGCTCGTGAAGGGAACAGGGACTAAGTGCATATATGCCATCTTGCAAAGAAAAGTTTTATGGGTCATGCCATGAGAAATCAGTGAGTGCTTCCCATAAGACCCGCTCAAATTCAGCAGGTATTTGCATATAATAACAGTAGTACGTTAAATGAACGTGTGCTAAATTTTTTAATCGATGTCATTTTTTCAGTATTTCTGAGTCCTCCTAACTTTATAAGTAGTGGAAAAGTTGTACAAATTTTAATTTACATTTCATTTACACCCCCCACCCGCTGCTTCTGCTGTGCTATTGTTCAAATTTATAATGTAGGTATAAGCTTTATTCTTTTCATTTCTCTTAGCATACTACTTTTGAAATGAAATGAAAACAAAGAAAATGAAACAGGGACAGTTAAAGATCACACAGTGTGAGAGAAGAGCTACACCGACAATGCTCCGCCGTCCACACATGGCATACAGCTAGCGTGATATTGGGTGTATAGCCCTACAAACCTCTGATCACATTGTTGTCTATTTAGCTGTTTTGCTATAGCTGTTGTTATGTCAAACACTGGGCTACTTGGTATCATTTTGTTATTATAGTTTGGCTGTGTGAAAATAAACGAGAATAAGCCCTTCAATGTATGTATTTTGGGGGGAACTCATTAATGAGCAGTTTCTTACAAAGGGTCCCTAACTAACACTCTCCGGTCCAGAAACATTACAGCTGACAGTGACAACAGCTTAAACTAAACCAGAGTTTAGTGATTGTGCCTTTGCCTTCTTGTTACTGTTCAAAATTGTAAAAAAGTGTTTCCCTCTGTCAAGCTAGTTCTCGTTTTTTGTAATCACATATCTTTAGTGTCTTGTATTTAGCTTTACTTCTGCCCCTGGCTGATTGTCTTTATTGTTTACATATGTGTCTAGTTATGCTCCTGTGCCCAACCCCCTCATAGCCCTTGTGTGTGTAAAAGTCTTCTCTTCTCTGCAGCCTTTAGTGGACTGTCTGTTCTGTTGTTATTCCTGTATGGGACATGTCTGTTTAAGGCAGAAAGAGTCAAGTGATAGCTAACTTGCAGAAGGCAATATGCAAAGAGTGGCATCCAGATCTGTTCAATGACTTCCACAGTGACTGAGTTTTCAATTCAATATCCAAAGTGTTAGCCCTGTTATGTTATCCTGAAAAACACATTACCATTTGTTTGAGAAAACAGCCATCAACACTGTGGGAGGAATTATATTCCGTTTGCAATGGCTAAGATTAAATAAACCAATGACTGTCGAAAACTTTCTACTGTCATTGATATAAATGTACATTAACATAATGTAGCTAATGTTATACCTTTTTACCTGTCAACAAATGTTAACATGTTTACATATAACAAGTATACTGGATTCTGATATACTGAATTCTGTTATTTTAATGGTATTGGTATATACTACATCCATGATGAAGACCATCGGTAGACCCAATGAAATTTCAAAAAGTGAAGTTATTCTTCAAGCTTTCCCTAGTTGTCTAATCTAATCCTTAAGGCTAAGTGGCAACAGTGAGCTCACAGGGGCATAATTGCACAATACTAGATGCTGCTTTGCCAAGCTAATCGGGGTCACAAAGGGCCCAGCTTGGTTTGGCAGGTTCAGGTGAGCCGAGATTACAGCCAGATGATAAACAGGGGACTCCAATTTCCACTTGCAACTTGAGGCCTCAGGTGATGGCTGATTGCTGCTTACCTAGCTGTTGTGGTGCACAGCTGCAACCTCTCTTGGAAATCCCTCTACTGAAGTGTTTGTTAGCGCGTCGCTCTCTTTAGCTTTGTTCTATTCTGAAATGTGCCGGCCCATAAACAAACGTGCCCCCCCCCCCCCCAAACATGTTTAACAAATGCACACGTGCTGCTTAATCATATGCAGCTCAAAGTGTTGACAGATACTGTACTCGCTGAGTAGTGTATGTGCTTATCTGGGTAAACAATTAGTAAAAAAAAAAAAAAGTGACCAGGGGAGAGACAGAATAAATGCTCCATCGTAATTATCACAGACAGCCCCAGATAAAAATCACTCTCTGCCTGTCTCTCTGCTTCTGTATATACATACTCCTACAGCTGCCTCCCCTGCCAGTGATTTTCAGCTCGGGTTTAGCCCCTCTCATTTCTGGCTGGGGCCTTTGAACAGGAGAGCGTGGCATTGTGGAAGGAGGGTGGATGCTAAGCCCCGCGCCCCCATGTGTTTATCTGCCTCTCCCAGCTGGGCTCCTCAGGGAACAAGAGATAGAGAGAAGGGGAGCGAGAGAGGAGGGGAGAGAGGGAAAGCAAAAAGGGAGAGACAGATACAAAGAGAAGAAAGAAAAGCCAGGGCGCAGGAATGAAACCCGCCTGCAATGCAAACAAAGCCTTTAAACATCTCCGCGTTTGCCGCCGTCTCCTCTACCCAACACTAGTACTGAAAAGCACTAATGTGAATATTTTAATTTGCATTCAGACCAGTGTTAAGACATATTTGCACTTCAAATAAGGATAAAAAAAACGCAACTGTGATACTATCTACAGATTTAAACGAGCAGTTTTGGATAAGAGTGCAAGGGTTTTGTCTGAGAGTGTAGCTCGAGCGGTGTTGGGGGCTTAAACGGAGATGTGAGCGAGCACTGTGAAGGAGCGGAGGCTGGCTGAGGATTATGAAACTGATACACTGGCTTCAGGCTTGACCACCAGCAATTCGACCCACTGTCCAGTAGACACACTCTCCGTTGTGAAGAACAGGAAAATAACTAGGGAGCAGCAAAAAGATGAACCAAAAGTGCAACGAAATCAGTGGTGGGGAATATTTTAAAGGGTGGTATTTGTGGATGCAAATGAAAAAAAATGAGGAGAATCACATGAGAAAATGAAGGAGCTGCTTCAACACAAGGACCTGATAAGAGCGGCAGAAGAAGTGACACTGAGGTGACACTGAATGGGGGGAGGTGAGGATCGGAAAAATGAGCTGAAATATGAGTTCGCTGATGAGCTGCACTTGACATTTTCGCAAACCTTGGTGCAGATGCAGCACATACAGTCATACACAATCCACCTGCTTCATTCAAGTCAATATGCGTTGGCGCAGTGTAAAGTGGCTGCCTCAGGAGGAGGAAAAACGCCTCAAATGTTCACCCCTCTCCCTGCCTGACTGAGGAAAAAAATCTAGGACACTCTTGAAGCCCAAAAGAAAAGGGAAAGAAGAAAGAGAGTGAGAAAGACTGAAAAAGGGTATCGTATCTCTGATATTGGGTATCTGTGCTGATGAAATGATGAAATAAAATACAGTGGAGTTCAAAGTCAGAAGAGTTAGGTACATGTTAAGACAGTACAGTCAAAAGTCTTTAGTCCTTATTTCTTTAAATTTTGCTTTCAAGGTGCCAGCCTTTTATTTTTTAAGTAGTCTTGAGCAGTAATTCTCTAAGATTTCTTAAGGTCTTTCAAAATATTTCTTTGAAGGCTTTTTCCACTCACTTTTAGTCCAGTGTTGGACCTGACCATTTTTAGAGGAATGCTTTTTTTCCTTTGTAAAGTCACTTAAAACTTAAAAGACCTAAAAAACAAACAAACCCCAAAACATCTACAACAGAAGAACAATAGCCATGTCCTGAAGAAAAAGGAAACAGTCCATCAAAGACCTGACAGAACTTGAAAAATGTATCTGGTCCTCCATTTACAGAAATAATCTTAGTGGAAGGGGTGGCTCTCAAAAAGAAAAGGAAAGAGGGAAATTTTTGGTTCAGTTCATTGTAACCATGTACAGAGAATGCCAGGAGAAAGATACAACAGTGAGTGTCTACAGCCATCTGTAAAACACGGTGGAGGCTGCATTTCAGCCAGTGGTGTTGGAAATCCTATCCAAACAGATGGAATTATGAACGCAGATGTCCAATTTTAATCTAACACGATACACCTTCTGGAAAGCATGTGATTTGCAATGAAACAGAACACTTTCCATCATGGATAAGCGTCCCCAGAGCCCAGACCTCAACATTATTGAAGTGTTAGATCATGTTGACAGAGCAGCAAACAAAAGGCAATCATCCAAAGAAGAACTTTGAATGTCCTTCGACAAGCCTGCAGAACCATTCCTGAAGACTACTTTAAGAAATAAGGAGAAAGTTTGCCCAAGAGATCCAAATACTGACTTTCCCACTACTTAGAACTTTTGCCTTATGTACTATTTCTGTATTGGTCAATTCATATTTAAAGAAATTACTAACTATTTCTCATTTTCCTAGAAAAAATGTAAAGAGCATGAGGGGTGGCTCAAGACCTTTTCACAGTATTGTATTTTTTATTTCAAGCATAAAAATTAAACTGGGACACATATAACACTTTCAAATTAAATTTATACTTCTCACTAATAATTTCAAATGCTTAACTTTGAGTCAAACCAAAGCTAGCTGCATATATTTAAACAAAACAGCATGTGCAAATGAGTAGCCATCTGTTGCTTATGTGACAAGTTTCCTTGAAAGTTATTCCCAGTGGCCTTAGCTAAAATAGCTAGTTCAGCTACTACTAGTTTAGCTAGCTAGTACAATAGCTAGTTCAGCTATTGTAGCTAAAGATTTTTCCTTTAAATATAGTGGGAAAAATATACTGGATCAAAGACCATTTGAAGAGATGGCAGCAAAATGTTTTAGTTCTGAGAGCTGAAACACTAAACACACTGTCTGGGACATTCTGGAACATGTTACACAATCAGGAAGTCTCCAAATCTATCCACAGGTCTGACTTTCTCATCTGTTTTCTATGCTTGTGTATTTATACAGTATTCCCAGTTATTTAGAACGCCATGTCTGCATGTGCGTGGCTCCACATGCGACTCCAAATTAGCATAACCGCTCTATGCACATGTGTGTCATAGTGTTTCCCTAGATGGCTCTAGATGTGAGCATGCAATGTGTATGTATGTTAACACAGAGTAAAAATATCTCACTGTCTCCAGTCAGGCAGAAGCATTGGTTAGCGTCTACGCACACACCAACACAAACACATACACTTTCACTTGCTCTCAGCACTGCAGCTTGCCAGTGTGCAAACATGAGCAATTTTATGGCAGCTAGTTAAGTACAAAAAAAAATTACAAACATGTAACAGAAATAGAAGCACATTTTCAGGAAGCAGACTTTTCGGTTGATGACACTGATGTGATACAATATTTTGCATCACATTAAATACATACATGAGAGTAAATGGTTTTTGCATCTATTGGCTTTTTTCTACCTACATAAAGACACGTGGGTTATACTTCATTTATGGTGATTTTGACAACTGCATTACAAAAAACACCCACCTTCTTCACTTACTAAAGATCAAGTCATACTAAGAAGCTAAGACTGCAAACCCTCAGCAAATCACTGTCTGATCTTCAATAGCAGCACCACAGAACAAAATCAGTAGCTCATTTAGCAGTGGCTAATCCCCTCCTGCACAGGGAGTGCTTTGTGCCAACCACAACCCAGATTCATCTTTCTTTTTATCTCTCTCCTCTCCTGCTCTGTAAGCTTGACTGACCACAAGAAAATTCCAATTTATTTTTTTAACAGTGTCTCTTCGTGGTGTTCTTCATGTCTCTCCATGGCTACACAGTCAGGTGATTAACTGGAACCTGGTGCTGTCTCCCAGGGCGACACTTACTGTCCCTTTGAAGATGGCGTTGCCCAATGAAAATGTATCATAAACCCACAGTTTGATTCTGTCTTTAAATATTACGGTAGCCCTATATGATTAAAACTAGTAGGAGCAGGGAGTACGACCTCATGAAACTGACTTTGTCAAAGTATCCAATTACACTACAAGGAAAAAGATGTTTTCAATGGCCCGACTTTGTGGCACAGTGAGAAACTTGTTGGGGCAAATAAGGGTCATACCACCAATCAGTACAAACCTTGTGAACTATTAGGGCAAGAAGAACATATATTTATATGTGTATGTGCGTGTATAAAAGTTCATATTGTCCAGCCTTAACACATGTAGTTAGCTCCTAACGACTGTACTGGCAGCTGCTATGTTAACGTTATTCCCTTCTGAGGGGTTAGGACAACACTAAACAAGATGTCCTCCCTGCCAACAACAAACAGTAACATGCAGTGCTAGACCAATATAAGATTTTTAGACTAATATTGAGAGTTGGTGATTTAAAAATCCAATATTCTCAGATATCAGGCAGTCATCAGTCATAACAGGGTGTTTCTCTTGTCTTTTTGCATTTTCAGTTATCAGTTGTTATAAATGCAAATAATAATAGATTGGAAAACAGCTCATTTTATCAGCCTGCTGATAAAATTGGTGAGTCTCTAGAAATGCAAGCTCAATTTCAGTCTAAATTTATGAAACGAACACCGCTAAGGTTAGAATTTTATCTAGGTGCCTGTGGCAGTGGACTTCAGGTCGAACATGGTCAAAGGCGGCCAGAAGATTCAGCTGGACATGATAACAACCTACAAATGTAGGTTACAGGTGAAGATCAGTGCTATAAAAGATGGTGGAGCAGACAGGTATCAGGACAACAGAGGAAGAAGACAGTCAGAATTATGCATTGTTCAGTAGTTTATGGTTTTTCATACTGCACTGTTTCCAAGAATGCTGGTACTCTAAGTAAAATGTTAATTAAAGCAGTGGCTCGGAGGCCTAAATTAATATATCTGATTGAAAACTAGACAATGAATCAAAAACTGAAATGTCATACTATTATTTTTCAATTATATGCTAATTTTGGCTTCTGGCAACAGCATTAAAATGGCAAGAAAAAACTCAAAAAGGGAAGCAATGCTGAAAAAAACCTTGTACACAGCTACTTTGTTTATTGTCACAAGGTCACTAACAACAAGGGGAGGGAAAACAGAGCATCCCAGAGAGGCTGAAGTTAGTCTATATAATAAAAAGTGGCTTTGTGACATTTGTATTCTTATACATACTGTCCTGTACCTGTGATCTTGCATGCACTGTGTGCGTGCGTGCGTGTGTGTGTGTGTGTGTGTGTATAGTCATGTTCGAACATGTCTGGCTACAGGAGAAGACAGGTTAACCTTTTCCTGTCTGAGTCACAGATGGCAGACCACCATCACAGGGTTAAAGTGTACAGCGTCCAGCTCTGACCTGATGGGTCAGAAAAGGCCACGTCACATCTAGTAGCTCCCCAAATCTTACAACCCAATGAGCTTTAATTAAGATCACATCATAATTACAATGTCCTTCAGATATAATCATGTGTTGTAGCTTAACAAAACTTTTTTCCTTATTTTTGTTTTGTTCTATGTAGATGAAATATTCAGGTTGAACCTTTTGCTATGAAATCTGTTTAATATTGAACAGAAGATGTCTGAAACTGAAGATGAGATTTAGAGTTTATTTCCCAACGTAAAAAAAAAACGTTATAGATACCCTAATTTTTTTTAAATATATGGCTTAAAGTGGATAAACCTAATTTTGAAAAAATTAAAAAGTCAGGATATTGGAGAGATACTGTATACAAGTTAGTATTATATGAAGCTTATACATAAGTTCAGTACGAAAGATCTACGATCTAAAGATCCAAGCTTCACATTGCTTCCACTTTTTTTCCCTTCGACTTTATTTCAGCAGGAACAATAACAACAAGCACAATACATGAAGGAGACATTGTACAATTGAAGTGCAAAATTATAATACAGTGGAAGAGTATGCACAATTAAACAAATAAGATAGAGATAAAGATTAAAAGGGAGAAAAAAATTAACTTTAATTAAAAAAAGAAAAGCAAGAGATAAAGTAACATTGAATAATCAAATAAAGACATTAAAAATATTACAATTATTGATAGTTTTTAAAGCTTTCTTGTTGTGAGAGGGAAGCTTTTAACAGGATATACAGTAATCTATAAATTAGTTTAAATGAAATCTCCTTCACTTTGTTAGTAAGGAGGATTTTTTGTGGCAAAGACCAAACTTTCTTCCAGTCAGTGTCCTTGACGAAAATATAGGAGAAACAAATCTGACCATCATTAAACCAGTTTTCAAAGAATAGCGACTTATTCTTACAATTGTTTCAAATATAATATCTTTGTGGAGAAAAGTTTATCTTTATAGATCAAGGACCATGCCAAAAGAGCTTGTTTATTAAAGTTTGAGAGTTTAATTGAGATTTTCTGAATATTGTAATTGCAGAGATTACAATAAGAAAAAGTCCAAGCCACCCAAATGTGAAAACATATGATGAGAGATGAATTTCCAGATTGAGTTAGGGTTTTTGAGATGTTTTTTAATGCAATTTATTTTGAAAGTTTAATTTAGGGAGCTAACTATCAAATTTAAGCCACCATCGTTATAATTGTTCATAACTACGGATTTGCGGATGTAGTGAATTTTGTTTTTCCACAGAAAATGAAATAATTTATCAACAGATTTGCATGTCGAGATATCACTTCCGCGTTCCCACGCTGTCAAGCTGTTTGTGACATCACTGGTCTAGTCCAATTATCTTTCTCCTGGCCTTCTTTAGGCCAATCAGCCTAAGTGTAAAAATTTCACTCATTTCACTTCTCCAGAGAATACACAGACCCAACAAAAGAGCAGTCCAGTTTTAGTTTGTTATCAGCTACTCATAAATTTACTGTTACCAACCAGCAAAACTACTCCAGTGAAAATGTCAGGCCGTCTTACCTTTAAGTCCTCAGGCAAAATCTGTCCTACAAACTTTCGCATATGACCACACTGTGGCTGTTAGGGGCTAATATTGGTCATCAGTTTATAAAATTATCTATGTGAATCCCCTGAGTTTTTCGTGCATAAAGCAAGAAAAATACAAATATGTGCTTCTGGTATTAAACTGAATTAGTGGTCTGGACATTGGGCAGACTGATTTAGCACAACAGCCAAACTGCTGCAAAAATCTCAAAAAAGAAAACAAAAAAAAAGAGATTGTCCGGATGGCAGAGTGTTACACTAAAGCCTCTAAAACCTCTTTAACCAATAGGATGCTGCATCCATGATTTATCATTTCAAATTTTGATTGGTCACATTACAGAACAGTCTTCGTGTTTTAACTTGTATTTCTGTTTTCACTGACAAACTATTTTTAAAGGTGGTTTCCAGTAGTGTTCCTGTGCCCATGAAATGACTTCCACTAAACAATTGTGTTTATTTTAAAATCAGTGTCGCCTAAGGCCATTAAACTTACTTTCCAGCTTTGTCCATTACAAAAAGATATTTGTCTAACCCTGATGTTTGTGATGATATTAAGTACTATGGATGACAGAATCCACATATTCTGTTTGGTTTTACACTGACAGGCATTATTGTTAAACTGTTAGCCTATCTGACCGTAGTCTTTCACTTATTAGGTGAACTGTTCCACCGGGTGTTTTTGAACCTTTACACAGCCTTTCCAGTATTGTGCTCAGCCTGTAACGATCATCTATAAATGCGTTTCTGGCATCAAATTTAAACGCGCATATATTTTGAATTAAATTTAAGTTTTAGTTTTAGATTTCAGACTGCATTCTGTATTCAAAATTTCACAGAGCATTACAGTGTTTTGTTTTTTTTGTTTTGTTTTTTTAAACAGAATTGTACAATAATCTTATCTGATATGAAACAGGAAAAAAAATAATGCCTTCAGGAAGCTAAGCAGCTACAGCACCACCAAAAAAAATGACTATTCAGATCCACCACATGATTTTTCAGATTCACATACGCCAGTTTTTATTTTAGACATAAACTATGATCAACTGAGTTAACACAACTGAAAATCTCCCAGTACAGTAATACTGTCCATGTCAGTTGATCCCATTCTTTCTCCTTTTCTCGCTCTCATTCTTTGCATTCACAGTAAGACTTGATAGGAAGCTTATACTGCACTTATGGTAACAAAACCCGTTGTAGTCAACAGTGAACATTATTCCACTTTATCTGTCTCTTTGGAGTTTATGAGCAGGTCCACTTTTTATGTATCTTCATCCTATTTTATAAATGAATATATTTATCAATTTTTATTTTACAAAGTTGGAAATGCATTGTTTAAGTAAAGCCTAACATTGCCTTACACATAAGCAAATAATTCCAAGTCTCTTATTCATTTAAGACTCGTAATGGACGGGAACTCTCTATTGGTAGATTTTCAAGGCCAAGGTATTTGTATCATACTTATACGGTACAATACAAAGTTGGGTCACTTTGTCACTCCATCTCAGTTTATGCTGATAATTAAATGAGACATTATTGCTAAAGTTTACCTCATTACCTTATTGGCTTTTAACAACTGACTGGATGGTGAAATACATTTCTTACTATTATACATCTTAATCCACGTGGACACATTTTCCCTCTTAGCCTTGTGTCCCCTTGTCAAAAGCAGCTGAGTTTTTTAGTGCTGAAAAACAGATCTTTGACCTGGCAAGTCTCTACTGATAACTGTCAGCAGCTGTCACCAATCTCACTCCATCTCCCATTCATTCATTTTCCTTTGAGGTGTGTGTTTGTGTGTGGGCTTTTATTCCTCATGTTGTGAGGACATCTGTCTTTTTAGCAGTAACATTGTGGAGACATACTCTCATGTCCTTATAATGTAATTTATTTGATTGTAATGTGAAAACGTTGAGTCTCCAAGACATTCTTTATTATTTAAGTCATTGTAATGCTCTCTGAAATTACAGACAGTACGTGAGAGTACATGTGACCCTGCAAAAATCTTTGTCCTAAGCATTGTACAGCTGTCTGTCAAGGCCTTCACTGTGACATATTACCAATGTGACAGGTCAACGAAGAACGAAAGATTAGAGAAAAAGAGAGGTACTGAAATGTGAGATGCAAGAGATGAATCTAATTTTGTCCCAACTCTGTTTAGTCTCTCGTGCTTTTTACTCGTATGGGGATTTGCATAACGACATAAATCCTAGCTAATCTCAAGTGTTCAGTTGGCATCATTTGAAGATGAGATTTCTTACAATGGCCAGCGCACCATATATACGTGACAGCTCCAATTCTGAGAACCAATTAAATCTCTGGTAAATTAGCAAATTTCCACCTCTATTTCCACCATGCTGGTTTTAGCTCTTCAGCTGCAGTGCTGAAACAAACCAAGCACTAGCGTTAACAATTAAACAAACGCCGAACCTTGCTTTTGCTTGGTATTTGTTATTAAATGTTAGTACGAACAATCAGTCCCCACAGACTGTGGTATGTTATCCCTTCTTACACTGCACTCAAGTCAACATTGTTTCTCTTAGAAACAATGTTGGAGGTTATTCTATAGAATAACCTCCTCCTCCTAGTAGTACTACTACGTACTTTATTTAAATATTATTGGATTGGATTGGATTCAATTTATTGTCATTGCAGATGTACAACACAACGAAATGTAAGACAAGTGAAAATAGAAAAACAACATCAGGAAGGATGGGCAAAAAAATAAATACTGTACGCCTACAGGACTCCGAGGACATCCCTGAAGTACGTGCCTGTCTGAGTACAGTAGTTTAAAAAACACCTCAGCACATAAAAGCACATATGTCTGCACATTATACAACAGTAACACATAACAAGCAACTGGGATGGGAGGGGATAACAGATGACAACAACTAAGGGTTGGGAGGGGATAACACGGGATATCAAATAACACGTGACACGTGAGTCCGTATATTATATTATCATGGTTTCTATTGTATAGGACTGTGTCCAAACAACACAGTTTCCCTGCAAAACATGTAATAGCCAGGCCACCATTTCTGCATGTATGTCCATTTCATGTTTTATTGAGGCAAAGCGTGAAATGGACATACATGCTGAAGTTGCATTCCCAGCAGGGGGAGATAATACACTGAACAAAAATATAAATGCAACACTTTTGTTTTTGCTCCCATTTTCATGAGCTGAACTTAAAGATCTGAAAGTTTTTCTACATACACAAAAGACCCATGACTCTCAAATATTGTTCTCAAATCTGTCTAAATCCGTGTGTTGACGAGCACTTCTCCTTTGCCGAGATAATCCATCCCACCTCACAGGTGTGGCATGTCAAGGTGCTGATCAGACAGCATGAATATTGCACAGGTGTGCCTTAGACTCCTCACAATAAAAGGCCACCCTGAAATGTGCACAGTTTTGCCTTATGGGGGGGGGGCACCAGTCAGTTGCTGAATATTGGCAGGAACTGGAACACGCTGTTGTATACGCCGATCCAGATCATCCCAAACATGCTCAATGGGTGACATGTTTGGTGAGTACGCTGGCCATGCAAGAACTGGGATGTCCTCAGCTTCCAGGAATTGTGTACAGATCCGTGCAATACCCTTGCAATGTAATGCATGTATTTAAGTATTTCTGTTACTGCTCTAAACGTCTATATACTGTATGTAAAAAATGCACTATTTACTAATGATCACTAAGAGTATATTTAACCTTAAGCAACCTGTTATTGGTCAGTCTTCTAACTATGCTGTATTTTTTTACATAAAGATACTTGGAACTCTCCAGCTAGGACATTAAATTGATATACACCTTACTGAATCAATAGTTTTGATCCAATGTGATGTATATGTGTCTTCATTTATTTTATATATTTTTTAATTTATAAAAATTCCTTAAGTAGGATAATGACTTTTAGTTAATTAAATGGTCTAAATATGTGTTTTACCCCTTTTTGCAAAAGAGTTATTCAATACAAACTCTCGTGCAGTATCACCATCTGCATTAGAGCACCATGCTACACAGGAGCTCGAAAATCATACCCACTTTTGTCTAGAATTTTATGCGCTGTATTTATTTTTTAACAAACACTGATTCCACATGCACCTATTTCTTATTTTTCTCTTCCAATTTCCTGTTGTTT
>VOQK01004257.1:2865-22687 GCA_015052645.1 Benitochromis conjunctus | reverse complement strand
CTTTTTCCCCTTTCTCCTTTTTTTTTTTTTTTTCTTCCAATTTTTTTTTTTTTTTTTTTTTTTTTAGTTCCTCTTTTTGTGTCATCCAATGTTTTCAGTATAGGTTTTAGCTTTTACGGTATTATTTTGAAGGTATTCTGTTGTATACTTTCCAGTTTTCACTTCCTGCTGTCGTTAAAAAACAAATCGTTTGTATTCGCACACGCACACACGCGCACACACGCGCACACACACACACCACACACGCCAAAATAAACTGCCTTACTGTAAGGTACTATGGATGGCATCATTGAACAGAAGATCAGTATTTCATTGACCATCAATATTTTTGGATGAGAGGACAATCCTTCCTAATAAATTAGAATCATGATGCAGGCTAAGTCTTTGTGACTCATCAGCATGAGTGTTGCTTTTTCTACAGTAAAGGAAACCAATGAGTTAACAGAATACTGGTAAAACTGCTCTGTGTCCAATGGCACAACACCCCGTTGACGCTTCAGTGCATTGCAAAACGCAGATTTACCATTTACATCATGTGCTCAAGCAACTGTACAATTTCGCACTCTCTTGGCATCCTCTCATCTCTCCCTCAAATGCATACACATAAGCATGAAGATGCACACAGTGAAGAGTTTGGGCACATCTCAAAGGACAGCTTCTGCATGAGTTGGTCCACGGTGGAGAGGAGGGGACCTTACAGCTGTTTGGAGCAGAATATGCCAGCCACCGACAGTGTGCCAAACAGGCCAAGAGCCTGCATGCACAGACGCACACAGAGCGGTAAAACCATCCTCCAGAATCTCCTGAAGACATGACTGATTATAAATGCACTTTAATCTTGTGCAGATCCACCACTGACTGATAATATGGGAAACCTACGAGTCTCCTACGACTAAGGTTAACATATCCTTTATACAACCCTCTATTTGTCAAAGGTTTATCATTAGCAAAGCAAATGTCAATTTCTGCCCAACAGAATGGCTTCAGTGCCTTGGGGTATGTAAACAAACCAAAGTGACGCACATGTTTCTGCTGGTGTCATAAATACTGTGGGAAGAAATTTAAAGCAAGCTTTTAGATGATGATGCATGATTATCATAAACACAGAAAAGTACTGCAGTTGCCAATATTCTTGTGGTTTCGCAGATGCTTCCATGCTTCAACCTGAGGGGGAAAACAGCTCAGCATCCAGGAATTTCATCCATATTGAACAATGCTGCATCTACCAAGGTGCAGAATTTAAACCAGAATTTACTTCCCATCACAGATCTACACTTAAAGTGAGCCTCAGTGTTCTTACTTCCCTAACCTTAGCAAATGCTTTAATTTGCTAAACCTCCAAACACATTATACTCACAGTACTGTGGCTATAATCACTACCTTTACATGACCTTAACATTACAGCTGTTGGAGGTGAGACTTTAAGTACCTTGATTACAGGTGTACACAAAAAAATCTTGGTTAAATGTCCAAATTTGATGCCTGGTGTGCATTACAATGATTTGCAAAGACATGGAAATATTGAAGAAACACGTTAAGGATGTGCATGTGTCCGTGCAAACATAAATGGTTTCATTTCCAGTGTACAGCTGCCTTAGGAGTTGCTTTTGCAAATGCCAAGCATGACCAAGTAGCAACACCATAAGAAAAATGTGCCGGTCAGCTAAAATAATATAGTGTGATATCAGCACACGGAGAGGTTGAAAGGCATCCACAATACATTATTTATTTATTTTTATTTATTTCCATGTGATAATACTCATCCCATTGTTTATGTCTGTATATGGGAATAAATACACTTAATTAAATAATAATTATAATTTTGATTACCATGATGTGGTAGCTTTCTTTTATATTAAGACTTTCTCCAAGTAGTTGCAAAAGGAATGCAAGATCTTTACACATTTATAAGGACGCCCTGCAGTAAGATGAAAAATAAAAAAAATTACTATTGGAATAAGACCTGATGGTGAACTGTAGGTGCTGCAGAATAAATCAGAATACCTGGGTCATAATTTGAATTGTTTGCATGTTTATGAGCCCACTGGCCAACAGAAACACTGGAAAAACTGCCCTTCTATCTTTGAGCTGAGCATGTGAGAGTAAAAAGAGGGGAAAAAAAGGTGTAGGAGGGAAAAGGTCACTTTAATAATGGTGTCATGGGGGTGTATGTGTGTGCGTGAGAAATGTAAAGATTTATTGCAGCTTGCGTAAGTCATGGTTAATACATCCGAGCACACATAACCAGGTAGTCAGTGGATCAATATGTCAGCATGTATGGATACAATGAAAATGTGTGCAGTCATGCTCACAAAACAACACGCGATTCCTTACACACATACACAAAAAGAGCAACACAAAGACTCACACAGGGAACTATGACAGAGCGCTATCTTCATCATACAGATGGTGCTTTGGCTCTGGCCCTCAAATATCACAGTTAGGTCACTACAAACAGCCGAAAGGGACGCACATGGAAAGTCAACCCACTGACAGACATCTGTGTTATCTCAGCTTAAGTGTCTCTTGAAAGTGAGTTTACTTTATTTGAATACAAAACCCCCCCACAGCTTTTATTTGATTTTTTCTAGAGTGAAGACTGCTGCTTGAGGACTCTCTGCACGTTTGATGGCATTTGCAAAATTGAGAAAGACAAGCTCCCGCACGCACATATCCTATCTGAGCAAAAGCTGAATACCCTTGTGGCTACAGTAATTTCTCTAAACTCACATCAAAGAAATTCACTTAATCCTTTTTTTTTCCCCTCCTTTCTTTCTTTGTGGCTCTGGGCTTCACTGCACTGTACAACAAATAAAAGAAGCTACAACCGGCGTCTAGACAGAAAAGGGTAGTAAAGCTTTAATTCAGTCAGAGCTAGGACAGCCCATTGGTGTTGTGGATTTCTGTTATATCATCTCACTTTGGGTAAAATGGGGCTTTTTTTTGTTTGTTTGTTTGTTTGGTTGGTTTTTGCAGGGACCAGCGCAAAACGCACAGGGCTGGCACCAAGTAGGCATAATTGAAAAGATAGCGGTTTCCCCTGGGATGTAGTTCTCACGGAGCTATAAATCCTCACATAAACTTAAGCCTTTTAGTCACAGTGGAAAGCATCATAGCAGAGTAGATTGCGGGCAAGGTGTGGGACACACGAAAAGCAGCACCATTCACACAGGAACAGCCAACAAATGCGGTGAAGTTTAAGTTCTGTCTCACAGATGCAGGAATTTCTTCACAACCAGATGTTTACTGAGGGTAGGAAAATGCGAGCTTTAGCGATATCACCATAGTGCATACAAACCCTAAAACATTATGTAACTAATCACGTTTTTAACTGAAATAGTCAGAGTGAGGTTAATGTAAGTAATGCAAAAATCAATCAATCAATAAATAATTGGATCCAACTCACCCACTCCAAAACACGGATAAATCCCAGAGGTAATTTCAGCACTTGAAAGGTCCCCGCAGAAGCGAGCTGCGCGAAGACAAGGCGGGAGAATAAAAAGATTCCAATTCCCATCATCAATTAAACACGCTGATCAGCTGAGCAGCAGTCAAACACATTCCTGTGGCTTTAATCGTTGTTTTCACTCACCTGGTTGGCGGTGTCCATTTGAAAAGCAGGGTGCTTTGGGATATTTAGTCTTTTTGTTGTTGTTTTTTTTTACTACCGTGAGTAGGTGAACAACCTCAAACCACGAACCAGGACCCGATTGATGTGTCTGTGGCGATAACAGTGAGGCGCTCTGAGCTCTGATTCCGAGTCCGACCGGAAAAAGCCGACCCATGCTCGAGAATTTTTCTTTTCCTTTTGCCATAGAGACAAGCAGGGATTGGCCCCCGTAAAGAGGAGCGTTTCCTTTGTTTTTGTCATTGGCTGGAAGTTTGTCCGATATTTTAGCAAATTCCTCTCGAGGTTTGAATTTCCGTTAATCGCACATTAGTTGGAATTAATTGGAACAAACAAGCAACAACAACAAAAAACGCCAAAAAAGGGCATTGTTACTGTTTTCAGTAGTACAGTTAACTGACAAACCTGACGTAATTATACATAATAATAAAGCTACACGTAAATAATAATAATGACATAAATAATATTAGTAACAACAACAATAACAATATTAATTTCTACACCAGGTGCAACAGTTCTTAAAGTGGTGTGAAGTGTTCAGTTACTCATCGTTAGAAAGGGTCCCTATTCACATTTCTGCTCTTGTGCACATCAAACAATGTTAAGTATTGAGCTTTGAATATAGACTGTATATAAAAGATAGACATAGCCACCATGACTTCACTCATTGGTGTTAGACTTTAGTTTTGGATAGCCAGCAATAACCATATTTAGACAAGAGAGCTGAAGTAAAGCTACCATCTAAAACGAGCATTGTGGTTACTGCGCTACATTTATAAACTGAAGCCCAGCACAGAAACAAATATCTGCTAATTTGTGCTAAGTAACAGACAAAATACTAGCCATGCCTTCGATGAGCTTTACAACATAGCACCGCATTTATTTGTGTTGCACTTATACCGTGTTTTTCTTGTTAGTGCATTTAAAGACACCAATGACACAAACACTCTTAAAATTTTCCACTTAGCTGAAATAGTGGCAGTGAGGCCTAGAAGACAGCAATTGTCTACAGCTCCCTGCATCAGTACATTTGTCAAGCAAAGCACTCACTCCCCTAACTTTAAGTCTCACCTGCATCACTCTGAAAACAATATACATTTTAAAAATTATACACTGTACCATTGTTATGAAGGGAAATCCATGAAGACCCAGAGAGTTATTATTTAAACTAGACTGTAAAAATACTTTTTAAATGCCTTTTTAATACCAGTGTCAAGTGACCGTTAAAGGAACTGCAGTTTTTGGCACTTCTGTATTGGCTTTATTTGTCACACATGGAGGTTGCTGCTTGGCTTTGAAATGCTGGTAGTTAATACCTGGATGTCTTGTGCAATAGGCTAACTGTTTTCTAGGTCTAACTCAATTTTAAGTCCATCCCATCCTTTTTTTTGTAAGTGCTGATACAATTCTGGGTCATTGGGGGAATTGAGTCTGTCCCAGCTGTCTATAGGGTGAGATCAATGTTAAGTGTGCCGGCACAGTTGATAAAATCTCATGGTCTAACCCTTGCTGAGAAATGAAAAACTATATGTCCTGAAACAAATCAAAATAAAGGCCAACAAATACAACTGTTTGCAGGTCCACTTTCTATCTCCCAGACTTTGGAATAATTGTTCAGAAGCTGTAGTCCCACAAAATAAAGTCACATCACTTATCCACTGGAAATGTGACTCACTGTTTAGAGATTGTGGACATTATGTAATGTGAGATAACCAGGCACAAACCAGGGCATCATTCATGCGAGTTTTCTTTCATACGCATGCATGCAGGTAACTTTGTATGATTTCCCTCGGCTGTCTGAATGCCATTTTGTTCACGTCCACGTGAAGCTGGAGCAGTGTGTCATTAATGAGTTTGCCAAAGCAGAGAGAGGGAAAAGAGAGGGAAAAAGCCCGAGTCCCACTGCAGGCAAGATGATCGAGAGCAAGGGGGAGTTCCCTGAGTCTGCTACACTGATGACAATTCCTTTAAAGCCAAGTGCAAACTGCTCTGACAGCGTGGCTAATTTTACAGCATCTCTCCTATCGTCCCTTCCCCTTTCATTTTCTCCCTCCACTGTCTCTTTCTCCCCCGTCTTCTCTCACACACATGCACATAGCTACACACACACTCACGCACACACACACACACCTACACACACACACTCTGCCTCAAGGGTTCTGTCCTTGCGATTAGAGAATCGTTGGATCTGATTGGCTAATATTCTATAGGAAATAAAAAAAATCTGAACAAGTGGAATGAAGTCTCCCATGTGTGCTATATCCTTGTAGTTCAGATATGGTTGATATACCAAGCTAATGCTACGGGCTTTAATGAAGGCTTGCTATTTGACTGCACAGTGTGAGATCACTGAATTATTACTTGGAACCGTGGACTCTAGTTAAACAAAGATAGCAACACAGTCATACATCAACACTTTGATGCAGTTTTGGTGTGTAATTTAACCCACAACGTGTGTAAACTAGCTAATTATACTTTTGTACATAAATGTTTGTTTTGCGACCATGTTTCAACAAAGTATCTGATTACATGAGCATCTAAATAATCTTTATTGTTCTTAATGTTAGTATTTAATGAAATATAATATAACAGATCTGCAGAAAAAAGGATGCAGTGGTATTTAATCAACTCCCGTCTCCCAAAAATTATGTTCCTATCCAGTTAAAAGTGCTTTCTAAATGTTTGGAGAGAACATATTGTCTCGCCTATAAAACGCCTTGCAACCAGCAAAGTCCCTAAAATGAGGCAGACAGGTTAAAGGAGGCATAATTACCACAAATACAGGAGAGAAGGATTTCAGTCTGGTACAAAAACTATTTATAACGTAGGATAATGTGGAAAGATTTAGGTAAAGACCATGGTTAGGATTAGGGATGGATATTGATAAGATTGAATGATTCCAGTTCCATTATTGATATCAACTATTGATTCAATTCCTTATCAATTCTCTTTTTGATTCTCATTGGCTCCACTTTGAGAGTAACCACTACTAAGCAGAAATAAAAGAATTACATTCATGCAAATTAACTGCATGCTATGGGTCAAATGTTTGTGCATGTTTGGTGAGGTATTTCCCCTCTTTGTTGTGATCAGTGTTTGAGTCGTTACTCAAAAAAAGTAACTATTATACATATTACACACAGCACTTTTCTTAAAGTGTGTTAGCAGTACAATATAGTTGTTTCTGTCCTGGATCTTTTCAAACCAACAAACCAAAAAAAAACCATGTCAGCACATCGTAGGATTGCAAAGTTGCAAGTGCACAAACCGCAAGACTTCTGAATTCAAGAATGTCATTTGGACAGAGTGGAGATGTTTGACTGCAAAAGCACCATATTCAGTGAAAACCAAGCAGTGGTGGAGGAGCAGGGGCGGATCTACAGGGGGGCAAGGGGCCATGTAAAAATTTCTAAATCCACCACTGTGGAGGGGTGATGATTTGGGTTTGTTTTGCCACAGGACCTGGGCACCTTCCAGTCATTAAGCTGACCATGAACTCCTCGGTATACCTGAACTCCTCTGTCTAAAGAGTTAAATGTCTAATAGCTAAAGTTTGGACAAAACTGAGTTATAAAATAAGACAATAATCCCAAGAACTGCAGGAAATTTATAAAAGAATGGTTATAAAAGGAATTAATCAAGAAGTTACAATGGCCCAGTCCAGACCCCACCCCAACTCAAATGCTGTGGCACAATCACAAGAGAGCTGTGCATAAACAAATGTTAACAAAGCTCAATGAGACTGTAAAGAATGTTAAAATTGCTCCACAAAAATAATCTGAAATACTGATAAAGTTATTGCTGCCTAAGTTGCTTATACACACTATTGTATCTACTTAGTTTTTCACTCAGTGCACTTTGGCTATGTATGTATTATAAATGTAAACAACGGGTTGTAGCAGATGGCTGTCCCTCCCTGAGCCTGGTTCTGTCAAGGGTTCTTCCTGTTAAAAGGGAGTTTTTCTTTCCCACTGTTGCCAAGTGCTTGGACATAGGGGGGGTCGTTGGATTGTTGATGTTTTCTCTGTATTGTTGTAGGGTTTTACTTTACCATATTAAGTACCTTGAGGTGTGTGCTGTTGGGATTTGGTGCTATGTAAATAGAATTTAATTAAATTGAATAATGAAACTGTGTAATATATTATGTGACACTGTTCACCTGAGGTTGGATTTACTTAATTTGAAGACCTGGTAAAGACTAGATGATTTTTAATTCAGTCCCGATACTGTATTCTCTTTTTTCACATAACTGTTTTGCTGTCTTGCTACAGTAACATGAAAGATATTGTCATATTTGGCCAAACTGATATCCCTTAAATTCACCACTATACAGCATATATCTCAAGTATTTGTATTTATTACAAGTGTTCCTGCTTAGCTTATATCTCCAAACTTTCTCACCATAATTAATATACAGAATCTTCTGATAATTGCATGCATTTTTAAACGTCTCTATTCTCATCTGCTGGAGCAGGCACATTGACCTGCCTGGAATAGTTCAGTCTTCTTGAAGCTCTAGTTACTGACAACACACCCATGGTGAAGAACTGCTGCTGTCTTTAAACATGCAGGAACACAACAACCTACAAATAGACACACAGTACCCGAGGGGATCCCAGATGTAGCCAATCATCTCTCAATTTTTTCACAGCGTGTCACTGTGATATTTGGAATAGAGTTACAAATTACAACTGGTAGCATTAGTGTGGACAACCAGCTACATAGTTGGCTATAAAATCAGCTTTCACTCCTTCCCATCGTGAGCTTTACTGTATGTGTGCTGAAACAACCTCATTTCATTGCCTGAGGGGGGAAAACAAAGAATAACCTGTCACACACACTGACAGGTGTCTAAACGCATCTTAAGAAACTGGAAGTGCATTGTGCAGACCCAGAGAGAAAACACACCTGGGTACAGTAGCTAAAGGCCAGCGTGTGTGCATTTAGAAGTGTGTTTGTGTGTGTATGTGCAAGAGAAGGCAGGACATGGAGGAAGATAACGATCGTAGAGAAAGAATCGGGGGTATGACAGCGTAAATGTGAAATGGCATTTCCACAGTGTGCATTTAACTACAAACCTCCTTGAACAAATGAATATGTTAAAACCACAGACTGCACATTTCTATACACCTTTGATGGTTACAACACCTCTTAACAGGTGAACCTGACAACTTTACATTAACCTGGTAGCACTGTGTTCATCGGTCTGTGCTATGATAACGCCTGTGTAGTTATGTATTGCCTGGATTGGAGTGAAACGGATGAAGCTAAGCAGGTAGCTGCTGTCTGAGGAGAAGAGAAAAGCAGTGAGAAACAGCAGAGAGAGGCAGCAGAGCAACAGTAGGAACAATCACCATTCTTCTCCTCTGCTTAAGCCTCTTTCATATTGTGACACACAGAGGAATTATAGAGCAGAGACTAGGTCAGCCACTTATCCATCTCATCCAACACAGCAGCAAGCCGCAGCTCCACAGCAATTACTACTTGGCTGGAACCGCTGCCAGAACACGTTCACATCTCTGGTGCTGATGCAGACATAAGCATGATAATAATGCCGTGGTGCACAGCAGGTGAAAACATCCATGACATGACTTTTGAAAAGTAATAGCCGGCATGTGTTTATTTTCATCTGAAGAGTATGAAATATATATGTTGTTTTTTTTTTAATCTAAACAAACAAAAAGGCAATAAAAATGCTCAAAATCTGGGGATAATGGTCACTACAAATACAGACAAAAAGCAGCAAAATAAAGAAAATAAAAAAACTAAATCGTTCCCCTGAGGTTAAACCTGACTGCTCAGTTTCTGCAGTGAAATGTCCCAGTCAGCCAAATTTGGTTGGATTTATATATTTCACACTCACTTGTTAATTAAACCTATCCTCATATGCCTGTGACAACACAAAGCAGTGAAACGTGATTAGATGCTGGAACAAAAGACAGGCTTTGGAAATGTTTCTGCGTAAAATGGCATTAGGCTGGGTCTCATTTTGCACCAGTTAGATGGCGTACATAATCAGGATTAACTTTAGCACGAGGGGAGAGGGAAGCAGCGACACAGAGTGAGAAATGGGGGTCACGAGGAGAGAGGATTCACCCTCAAAGTCACTCGTTTAGCTGGCAGTGAGTCAAACTAGTGTAGTTATGCCATATAATGAATATATGGAAAGCAAGGTTTCTATGGGAACGGTGGTTTAGGTGCACATATGTGTTTCCCTTGTGTAAACATCCAGGCAAAAAGAAACATCCAAAATGTAATGCGGGTTTTATATTTTTGTGCCATTGTTGTTGAATTTTCTGCTGAAGACAGAGGACACATGAGCGACCATAAATTCCACTTGTGACAGAGAATGTTGGATATGAGCATTATATGAGCTCACTTATCATCATTGTAAAGATTTATAGTTCAGCTTTTAAACAGAGAAATTTTCTGTATAAATACAATTTCCATTTCCTCTCTAATAACAACTCAGAGGTTTGGGAGACTTTGATAGTCTAGGAAAAAAGGTCAGTCTGCTGCCTTCATGTTGCGTAGGACAGACGGGATTTCTTCACGCTCTCACACTTTGGTATCTGCTGTAAAGTGAGAATGCACTCAAGCTTTCAGCAAAGCAAAGTCAGTTAAACACCATAACCTAAGCTTCATTATTAATATCACAGGTACATGAGAGATACAAGGATACTGTGAGGTGTTCATTTTTGTGGCATGACACATCACTCAGGATGTAAGAGGTGCATCACAGTTTGGCACACCTCCCTACCCAGAGTACCTGCCCCCCTTTCCCATCGTAGTTGGAGTAAAGGCAACGAATGAACACCATGATAACAGATTTATCCTATGTGTTGCTAGGCAACCTATCTAGCAGGCATGGAGTAACGGGGCCTGTATACTGTGGCAATGACGGCCAGTTATCAGCTGCCTATCTTGTAGTGAAAGCTCAGTGCACTTTTCACACGGCACACTGCAGTGCGTTTGCACAATGTTTACTGATGCTTGGTAAAGCATGTAAATCTCACTTTTTTGAAAGCCTTGTCGCTGACATTCACGACAGGATAACATCAAACATCACCATAACATCAAAATCAGTCCTTTAAGCACCCCTCATACCTTGGTGCGTGAGAGCAAGATGGGCCGGTGTTTAATTACATGCACATTACACGCAGCGCATTAATTGTAGATATGCATTTTGTAATAAACAGCTGGTGTTCTGCAACTGTAAATTGCAGTTGAAGAAACTGTACTACATACTGTACAGCGCCCTCTGTTGTCCTCTTTAAGCATTGCACCTTGGAACTGCATGCTTTTGTTGCTCAGTAAAGCTGCTGCTGTGGATGGAGCACTCTTATACATTCTGATTGGGCAGAGATTGGTTATACACAAATTTTACAGTTGACATTATAATCTAAAAGTATATATATACATATATAGTGGGTTATTTATAGGGAAAGATCACTATTATTCTATCACAGTAAGGACTGTTAATCTGTGTTTAGTTTACTTAGTAAAGTAAACATTCATACATAAATAAATTACACTTAAAGTGGAATTGTAAATAGCTCTTTATTTTTATTTCCAAATGTTTTCAGTGAATATAACATTAAACTAATCAGAAATGTTGTGAATGATAACTGAATTGGTGTCTTCCAGTGGCACACTGGGTAATGCTGACAGCACTAGAAGTTCAGTTTTCCAGTTATATTAGCACAGCTTAAAATTTGCTTAGTCGCATGAACACATCTTATTGTTCATTCCAAAGGCCATTCCATGTGGCGTTTTTGATAAATTTAATATTTTATTTGATACAAACAAAAAGAGAAAAAAAAGCATTTGTTTAGATGACCCTAAAATTTAAATGTAATATATCTTCCCCATATAGCTACTCAGCAGTGAACACAGGAAAAACTAAAATGCTGTGAAAGTTAATGTCTTCCTTTTAAATAAAACTGAGCCATTACAATACAGAAAGGCTAGGTCTTTAATTCTTACATAAATAAATCACAGAGAGATCTTGCACTAATATTTAATCAGTAACAAGCCCATTTCTTTACATCTTAAAGTGCAGTGCAGTACAAACCAAATGAAAGAATGTAGCTTTTTATTAGCACTGATGCATCCTGGGATGTGTAGTTTTGGAACAAAGTTTCAAACAATAAACTCCACTGAATCACAGAGTCCTGAAAATTCCTGCTGCACTGCGATATCAGCGCCTTGCAGATCTTAGTTTTGCATGATTTAGAGTTCAGGATAATCCTTCCATATCTTATACTGGGTCTTGTACAGCCCCTCAATTTATCATTTGTCTCAAGCAAGCTGCTGTTCTAGTTGCTCTCTGGTCTACTTGGCAGACTAGCGAGGGAGAAGGCCCTGTCCTTTCTGATTTGATGTCCCTCATGATCCAGGTGGTAGAAATAATGAAGAATGAAAACATACTACTGCTCCATGTCATTATCATTCTGAAGCGTTTTCATTGCTAGGCCCCACAGAGTTACACTGGAGATAAACTGGCCTTCACTGGACCTATAGGGCCTGCTTGGTCCTGTGAGGGAACTGCAGTAATTGTCTGTAGGAGGCAGGTAGGGCCTCCCCGCTGGGCCTCTATCCATTGGCATGTCCCCGTTCTCGACATACGGACCATATGGCGCTTCCTGTGATACGTGGGGTTTGGCCAGCTTCGTACGATCTGTGGCCGATAGAGCTGCAGTTCTTTCCTGGTGGCCAGATGAAAGGAGGTGATGGGGAACCAGGGAGCGCAGCTCTGGAAGCGGGGTAGATGCTGGGCTCAGTTGAATGCTGGGAGGTGACGTCTCTATATGTGGTGTTGCTGGTGGCGGCGAAGGAGCCGGCGCTGAGGATTTCTCTAACTCTGTGTGGGGCATCATAGCAGAGAAATGCTGCTCACTGGCAGCAGCAGGTTTACTGTGGCTGACAGCTTTGGGTAATGACGTGCCTCCATCTGCGCTATGTGTCTGCTCAGAGTTGACAGTGACCTGACTCTCAACTGGAGGCCCCTTGCAGTGCATGTTGCTATGTCTTCTCAACATGGCAGATCGGGTAAAGCTCTTTCCACAGGTATTACAGATGTAAGGTTTCTCACCAGTGTGTGACCGTATGTGACGCTGTAGGTCTCCTGAGCCAATGAAACACTTCCCTGCATTAATTCATAAGACATCTCAAATGAATAACACTGTGTGCACATCATCTTTAAACAATGATAACATGGGGAAAAAATGCTGTCATAGAAAAACAAATTTTAAGAGTCTTAAAGAGTGAGTTTGCAGTATGCAGGTAAAAGAAATGCCATTTACGCTTTTGCCTTTCCATTGCATTCTAAGACCAGCTGGACTTGTCAGCTAATGTAATAATATTGCAACAACTTTGGTTGTAGTGTCGATTCCTAGTGTGTCAGTACAAATTGTTATAAAACATGGATCTATAAGACTAAAACAACGTCAGTGAAGGGAACAGAGAAAGCTGCTGTTTTGGTGTTGGATCTACCTTTGTGGCAAAATTGTACACTGTTAATGGTAATTACCTCCACATAACATAAGGAGCTTATATTATGTTATGTTAACAATGCATTAAAATTTGGCTTACATCCACCGAGGTCTTTAAGGTCAGCTGAATGATTTGTTGGTCAAAAATAGAAAACAAAAAAAAAAGAAATTGTATTGGTGATGTTTAGCAAATGATATGGGGATTCTACATATCACATTACAGTTTGCATCCAAATATAATGTCAAATTAGACCTTGGATCTCACTTTCACATATCACATCTGCATTTCTTTCATGTTGACCCTAAAATGTGCTGACTTAACTGCACCAAAAGTACTTAAAGTGCATTTAAAAAGTATACAAAATACAATACCAATACCTTAAAGGTAAATGCTGCTTGTGAGTTACCTGCCTTTGGTGAAGGGTTGCTCTGTCAAGTAACAGGTGCTCCTTGTTTTTGAAAGAGAAGCAATTGAATATTGGTTTTCTTTTTTGTGCATTTTGCTGTCTTTTGTTTTCAAAAATGGGAACTATTTAACCAAGCAGTGTCGAGCCCCACCTAGCAGTTTGGCTGCTCAGAAGTTTCTAGTCCAGACTTTTTTTATTCCAACCTGAGAATAACCCTAAAAGAAGTCACTGTAGTTAGATCTAATACCAGAAATAGACTTTGAGAGTAAAAATTCACCTAATGCCATATTGATGGATGTATAACATGAGAAAAATGCATGATGTAATTCCATGTGTACGATGGCTGGTGGTTACTTATGTTTAAAAAATTAGCAAATGGTATTTTACAGTGACACTAATATCGAGCTATTTGTGTATAAGTGTAAACCCTGACAGCTCTAAATCCTTCACAGTGATCTAAAACAAATATTATGGATTATATTTGATTTTCCATTACTAAAATATTGCTGAAAATATGTTAAATAACTGTGCCTCTTGTAGATTCTTAAAAATATTTTTTTTTAAATAGATTGTGACTAATACATTATAACTTACCACAGGTGGCGCAGCTATGAGGTTTTTCCCCAGCATGCCGGGCCTTGTGCTTCAGAAGCTTTCTGTGCGTGTTGAAGGACTTTCCACACTGGTCACAGGTGAAGGTCTTATCTGTTGCATGAGTCCTTTTGTGCTCCTTTAGGTTGCTCAAGTTGTTAAATCCTGAACAATAAACACGGAACAAGAAATGTATGTCTCAATAAAAGCAGCTCAAGCTACTATTAAACATCAACAGGAGCTCACTTTAGCAGTAAAGCGTTACAAAATCCCAGACTGTTGTTTTATCAAGTGAGTGACGGAGATTATTGCTCATGCTGAGAGATGCCACAAACCTCGACCACATATGTCACACAGATGTGGCTTCTCTCCTGTGTGCACCACTTTGTGACGTTGGACATCCCCTGATGCAGTAAAGCTGGAAAACACAGACGAATAATAAATGACAGTAAAGAAACCATCGTGTCTACATATGGTAAGTGGAAAATGTCATATGATGTATTTATTTGACATTATGGTATATTATGTGCTATGCAAGAATTATGCAATCTTTTTCTTTCACTTTCTTAATTACTCACACCAATTCTTTGTTAGTATATTATTATGCAACTACATTTATTTATGTGTGAAGTTGAACAACTGACAGAAAGGAAAACTTTGGAAGCACTTTTTGTCTTAGGAAAGGCAGATAACAGTTAAAGCCGGAAATGCTTAAAGAACGGACAGGGTGATGGCAACAGAAGACAAACGTAAATCAATCATATTCGCTTTACCTTTTCCCGCATAGCTCACAGATGTATGGTTTTTCCCCAGAATGACGCCGCAAATGTGTCTGTAAATTTCCAGCCTGTAAGACAAAATCCATCAGACACTTGAGTGTAATCTGAACATCTAAGAATAACTATTAAATGAAAAGAGCCCAAAAGAAAATACCTGTGAGAAGTTTCTTCCACACACATTGCACTGAAAGGGCTTCTCACCTACAATAGAACAGATCGGTTTATGTCTAAGAGTATTATAATTAATCCCTATGATTCATCTCAAATATGTTTTAAAATCAGGAAATACCGGTATGCGAGCGCTTGTGGAGCTCCAGGTTGCTCGGGTGTTTGAAGATCTTCCCACACACCTCACAGCAGTACTGCTTGTGTCCTGATTGCGGAGCTGGCTCCGGCACAGGCTTTAGATTTTGCTCCTCTTCATTCACAGGTGGAGGGCTGGGAAGATGTGCATCTGCAGCTGTGTCTGCAACCTCATCTCTGCCTGCAGCGCTATCTTCTACAGGAGCTTCTGGTGCTTGAACCTGGACCACTGACTCTCCTTGAAGGTTCTCCTTTGAACAGCTAAGGACAGGTTCAATAACTGATTCAGTGCACATCTCCTCCAAAGCCTTCTGAGACCGAAGATAGTTATATTTCTTCAGGTAGACGGTCTTCTTTGGGCGCACTGGCTTGTTCATTGAGGAGTCTGCTGAGTCAGGGTTAGAAATGTTTAGATTATCTGAGGGTGTGAGAGAAGAGACAGGGTTCCTGTCCACAGTCACTGATTGATTGGGCTGAACTGTGTTTCCTGAGTTCACAGGGGTGCTGTTGCCTGCCTGGCTTATCCCAAGTTGACACTGCTGCTCTTCCACCACTGAAGGGCCTGGGCCCTGGTTTGAATTTGCACTATTGCTCTGTATTGCACTTTGTTTAAAGTACTGTTTACTGTAGAAGTTGCGGAGCTTGTAGCCATGAACTAGCTGCTTTTCTACTGGTGCCTGAGAGCTGCTACCCATTTCACAGTGTGAGCTGCTGTTAGGCACAGAAATTGGCGTTCTTCTGGTGTGGTCCATGTCACTGCTAAAGCCAGGCCTTTGGGATTCAGAGGGACAAGGCAGGTCAACATCGTTAGGAAGACTGCTTCCAAGCAGGCAGTCATGCTCTGAACCCAACATGCCTGAGAGAGAAAACGAAGGCATTTCCACTGGTGGGGGACAGGGCTTGAGGAAAGCATTGCACATGCTCTGCACATTCGGAACCTGCAAACACTGTGCGATATCTAGAAGTGCTTGCACGTTATCTTGGTTAATGTCAAGATGGGAGGTATACATGTAGTCCAATATTTGGCCAATGCCACTGACATCCTGGATAACCAGGTTGAACACGTCATTCTTCTGACTGGGGGAATTTTGGAACAAGGACCTGAAAAGATCAGAGTAATACATAATGCATCTGGAAACCTAGAAGCAACTCGGTATGATTAACGTATATTACGAAAGAGATAGTGGCACCTGAAATAGGAGCTGAAGGCGGCCAGGACGTTTTTGTGGGCTTTGAAGCAAACACCTTTGACCACCAGCATGCAGTCACACAGCAAACCCTGAATCCTTTGCTCCTGAAGCTGCTGGAGGAGGTAGGAGCTGTGGCTGGACAAGCTGTCCATGGTTACTCAGCGGCTCCACCACTCACCTCCAAAGTCTTCATCAAAGAGCAAGCTAAGGGGACACAAGTTAAAAAACAAAACAAAAAAAACGGGTGATTAGCCAGAGTTGTTATTTATTTTATTTCTCCTGCCAGCGAGTCAGCACGTGCTTACAGCAGTTTTGAAGAGACCGTATTGACATATGCGATTCAACAGCCGCGCAGAATCCAGTGTGCCTCTGCAGCAAGACCACCCATGCAAAAATTGGACACAAACTGCTAAGCTTAGCTGCAAAGCTACGCTAGCGACCCATGTTATTAAGCGGTGTGAATCGATTTAGCACAAAATCCCGAATGGATTACATTTACAACCGATAACTGCTCCTCAGTACTGTGACTTATATATTATCTTAGGCCATAAAGATGGGGTTCAAACTTACATTAAAGGAGTCAAACTTTTATTTGGATGATAGGTCACTTTTCGAGAGGCATAACAATACGTCACTTCCTGGTGTAGCTTGAATTTCGAGTTGCTTAAACGCTAATAAATACCATTAACCATTATACAGATTTACAGTGTTAAATAATGTAACGGGTAAAGTCACTGTAAGGAGAGGACATGCTAAAAGTAACCACGTGGTTCATACTTATTAAAAGACTTTACATGAGGATCGTTTCCACCTTGCTCGGAACTTTTCTTTGGTTGCATTTGCACAGGGAAGAGTAATAATGTAACCACAAAACGGTACGGTGTGGTACCCTAACGTGTGTTTGGAAAAGTTTGTAGGAATGGTACGAAGCTGCTGAACGTTTGCGCTCAAATGCGATTTTGAGACAACGGATTTAATCCATCGGCTCATACCGTTAGTGCGTTTTGACCCTCACTGTTCCGGGATAGGGTTTGTTTTTGTAGTGTTTTACAGTTTTGGGGGACCAGGGTCTGCCGCAGTTCTCTGGCTAACGTTAGCTCGTATCACCGCTGTCACCTGTGCTCAACTTTCGCGTGAGGGTTTAACCGACTCCGGATTATAGGTCGGTGCCGCAGAGTGTTGGCCGGTTCAGTTGTCACCGTTATCGCTGCACTCTAGCCAAACAGGAGAGTTTTTGAATATGGTGTTCTTCACTTGCAACGCGTGTGGGGAGTCCCTGAAAAAAGCCCAGGTTGACAAACACGTGAACATCTGCCGGGGGTGCCAGGTCCTGTCCTGCATCGACTGTGGGAAAGACTTCTGGTAATTAATGAGCGACTGTTTATTGCTAGCCCAGGCTAACAGCAGCTAGATCAAACTCGGTGCTAACGATTTGTGTGTGTGTGTGTGTGTGTGTGTGTGTGTGTGTGTGTGTGTGCGCGCGCGCGCGTGTATATACAAGGGGCGATGACTACAAAACCCACATTAAATGCATCAGTGAAGATCAGAAGTATGGAGGCAAAGGCTACGAGGCGAAAACAAACAAAGGAGATGTGAAGCAGCAGCAGTGGCTCCAGGTAAGATTCAGGGAAGAAAAAGAAAAGAAAAACTCTGCTAAGCTTGTGGATGAGTTAGAAAAGCCAACTGTTCTACCTTTATGTCCTTTTACTGAAGAAAGTCCACGAAGCCATGAACAAACCTGGAGTAAGTGCAAAGCTAAAAGATGTCCTCCAGCAAGTCAGTACTTACGATAACGTACCGAGAAAGAAGGCCAAGTTTCAGGTTAGTATTACTTAAAATTGTAGCAATTTTTGTGTACAAACTAATCAGTTTTCATGTTAATGATGAGTCATGTTCACATTTTTCTTTTCTCATCAGAACTGGATGAAAAATAGTCTTAAAATACCAAACCCCGGTCTACAGGAGGAAGTGTGGAATATACTTGCTGCAGCTGATAGTGTGAGTTAGGCTTGTTAGTTCTCATGTTTTTCTTCTGTGAATGTGTGCTTATTAAATTTGAATGTTGCAAAGAAATGAGCGGATGTAAATTGGTCCTTTTAACATCAAGTATGCCAAAAAAACAAAAAAGTCTAGCATGTTTGCAATATCTGTAGTGATTGTCATTAACTTACCCATTATCTGACAGGCTTCAGAGTCGCCACAGCCAGCTCAACAGACAGCGGCTGAAGTCAAAGTAAACACTAATGGAAAAGAAGAACCGAATGGCCACCCAAGGGAGGAGGAGGAGGAGGAGAAGAAGAAGAAGAAGAAAAAACTGAATAAACAGGAACGCAAAGAGACCCGTCAGCAGAAGAATGGGAAAGCTACAAAAGGTGCTGAAAATGCAATCGCACAAGAGCCGGAGGAAGAAATGGTGGGCAAAAAGAAAAAGGACAGAAAGAGAAAACTGCTCTCTGAAGAAGCCAGAGGTGATGAGAACAGCCATGGCACTGAAAATAAGACATCGAGCAAAAAAACAAAGGGTGAGTCAAGATTTCTGAAGTGCTAGACATTATCTGTTATTCTTAGACTGAGTTTAGGTATTCTTTGAGACTCGAGCATGGATTGAGCATGTGTTTACATCAGCAGCTTTGTGAAGTCTGGTCAGATTTATGTTAATGTTAGTATTATTTTCTTTTAATTAAAAAGTGTGTGTGTATTTCAACATTTATTAGATAACTCTGTTATCATCCTTTTCCAGTTGATGAAGAAACGGAGGATGCTGATGATCAAGAGGAGACTGAGGATCGAGCTGTTATTAGAGGTACTGGAGCTAGCAATGACTGAGATTGCTGCGCTTTATTAAATGATTAGTCCGTGATTAGGCAGCAGAGGTCAGTGTTGCCTCTTTTGTTCAGAGTGAGAAAGTGACCCTTGGTGGCTAGTGTCTGTACTGAAAGCTGTTTTCTGTGTCTCATCAGGCAAATTTAACTGGAAGGGGAACATCAAGGCAGTACTGAGAGAGTCACCTGACCAGGAAATGTCAGTGAAGAAACTCAGAAAGAAGGTGAGCCATGAAGTGTTTTCATTGCTATATGAAATGAGGATGGAGTTGTTTATTTGTATGGCAAACTCTTAAAGTTTCAAAGCTCGATAATCATGTATTTAACATGAAAGTAAAAGCTTGCTTGTGTTTTTCAGGTTTTGGCCGCCTACTATTCCTACACTGGTGACAGGAATTTTAAGAAGGAGGAAGAAGTGCTAGCACTTTTCAACAAAAAGATCACCAAGAATCCAAATCTTAGAGTTTTGAAAGATAGGGTTAGACTTGTAAAGTAGACTCCTTCATCTTCTTCTTTTGATATATTGCATTTAAAATTTTAAAGCCATCGCTGTCTTATTTCTGTCTGTCATCTTACATTGGACTTCTTTTTTTTTTTTTTTTAATATT
>VOQK01004253.1:0-10250 GCA_015052645.1 Benitochromis conjunctus | reverse complement strand
AAAGCTTTTTAACTCTTCGTTGATTATAGTTGTTCAAAACTCAGTTAACGGATTTCTAAATAGTGCAAAGAAAAGACAACACATTACTCCTGTTTAAGCTCAGTTGCACTGGCTGTATGTGAAATAATTTTTTAAGTTTATTATCATTTGTTTTCAAATACTCCATTGACTGGCTCCACAATATATTGCGGCTCTTTTAATTCCATATTCTACCTTGGGGTCACTGAGTTCATCCTCCCAATTTCTGTCAGTGTCTTTGACCCTTTCTTGCCAGAGAACAAAAGGTAACCAGGTCTTTGCTGTTTTTGCCCTCAGGCTCTGGAGTTTGCCATCCCACATAAAAACCACTGACAGTATTAAAGCAAATACAGAAGTATCTTAAACCTGTATTCTATCTGACATCCAATACATGGCAATAGCTGTTATTCCAGAAAGACTTGTGGTATAGAAAGTCTTTGGGAAAATGCCTTTCTGTCTTGTCTTCTCGTCAGCATGCATAGATGTGAAAGTTCTCTGTAAGAAAGGGATATAAATACATGCAACATTTCACTATGTAATTTCTGTCATACCTTCTCTCTTTCACAGTATCACAGCTGAGCAATGGCTGAGTTGCATTCTGGCCCCTTTAGATTGCTAAACTAGGCATAATACAATAGAGACCTTGTATCATCAGTTTGTTTGAAAAAGTGTGCAATATCTGAAATCACATTAAAAGATGAAATCAAATAAACTAATAATGTAGAAACCAGAACAGAGTAACTCAAACTATGGTAAACTGCCGTGCAAACTGTTAGCAGTATTCTTTCAATGAATGTAAATGGACTGGTTCTTATATGACACTCAGAGTGCTTTCTACAATATTTCTCATTTCCTCAGTGATACGTGTACTTTCCCCCCCCCACACACATTCATACTTCAGTAAACACATCAGAGAGCAAATTGGCGTTCAGTATCTTGTTCAAGGGTACTTAAGTATGCATAGTGACTGCAGCCAGGGATTGAACCACCAACCTTGCAATTAGTAGATGATCTTCTGAGCTACAGTCAGCCGAGTGTGACTGGTACTGTTAAGGTCCACTTTGTATTTATTTCACACAGAAATGGCAGTTATTTTATATTCAAATCATTCATTAGAAAAATGAATTTATTTCTAGTAAGTAGAAGATATATATTAGACTGTTCTAATAAGTCGGCAGACAGATTTCTTTATCGTGGCAGGGGCAGATCCAGAACAGATTCAGAACTAGAAATCACCAAAATCTCACCAGAAACTGAAATAAAACATATTAATAATCAAAAAACACAAACACGGAGTCACCAGACTACGGACCATGACAAAAACAGTTTTGGTCAGCATGTGATTTTTCAAATGTCATATATATACAGCAAATTTGACCTGACCTGACTGTTATATAGTTATATAAAGAATTTAATGCACAAATAAATGAAACCTGAGTACCCCACAGCAATAGAGCCATTTCACGTGGATAAAATCTCACTAAGATTAGTATTTGTTGTCAGCTGTGATGTCATCTGGCAAGGTTGATGTCCTGTGAATCAAGCAATCTGAAAACAAGTTCCGTTTAAAAAAGATTCAGCTTCATAGAAACCATGTCTTTTTAGACCAAACATACTGTAGTTTGGAAACCATTGACTATAGAAAAGATGATCCAAAAACACATCAAAACTGGTTTTGGAATAGGTAAAGCAGGCTAACATTAGGCTTCTGGAATGGCCTTCTCAAAGCTTTGCAGACTACTCTTAAAAGCCGAGTCCATTCCAGGAAACCAGTCAGTTTAAATGAACTCAACCAATTTAGCCAAGAAGAGTGTTCAAATATCCAGCCAGAATTATGCTAGAAGCTTGTTGATGGCTACCAAAAGCATCTGGTCAAGGTGCAACTTGGGACCTTTGCACAATCATTCAAACAATCAACAGTTAAAGAAACCATTAAAAGCCCCTAATTATCATGACACTCATGCCCATGAGGAGTGTATGTAAACTTGTGATCACAAGTGTAAATGAACCCCCTACTGCACTGCATTTGCAGTAGGTTAGACCATGACTTTGATTTAAAAAAATCAAAGATCAGTCCAGTAAGGTATGTGAGAACCTATCATGCATCATTTGAAGATAGCACCCTGTTTTTCTGACACATGGTCACAGGAGCACATGGTTCAAGAGATAAGATTAATTTCTACAGAAATTTTAGCATTCAGTCAGGGTTTTTTTTACCTACTGCACATTGCATTAACTGTTTAGGAATTAATTGATCAAGCTTGCATTTTTGTTATTGTAATGATAGTTTTTATTACTTGGATAAAATTCCTTTGCAGTCTGAAGGATAGACCCTGTGGAACCCCTTTAACGCAGCCTCTTTCTTTAGTTTCTTGTTTGTGCATCTTTCTGCCTTCAGTTTTTTATTTATTAACTGAAAAGTATGCGCCAAAGGGTTGAGATCAAATTACTTAGTTGGCAGTTGAAGAATATCTCGTGTCTTTGTCTTGATAAACTCTTGGGTTGCTTTTGCGATATGCTTTGAATCATTATCCATTTGCACTGTGAAGCACAATCTGATTAGTTTTATCATGTTTGGCTTTTTTTTTTCAGCACAGGGTACAATCCTGTATATTCCACAGCTCTTTTTGCAACCTATATCAACATTCACAACATCAATAATCACCAGTGACCTGATTCCACTGCAACTCATGCATGCCTGCGTCATATATGCTCTTTGTCTAGACCATGTTTGAAAGATAATGTGGTGTCCGATCATGAGGGGTATCTCTTCTTCATACTTTTCTCTTCCTGTCATACTGGTGCAAGTTAATCTGGAGTTCATCAGTCCAATCGTTTTTTTTTTTCCAGGACTCGTCTAATCTAACCTTCATGTTCTTGAGTTTAACCAGTGTTTTGTTGTAAACCCTCTGATTTACTTTCATGAAGGTAACTTTTGAATATAGACTTTGTAGACTACATGGCTCAGATTAAATGTGAAAAGTGGTCTCCCATCACATTGTATGACAATACACTATATAGCACAAAGCTACAAATGAATCCGTTTTGATATGTACATTTGTTTAAAGCATTCTTTTTGTTCCTTTTTACTTAATGATTTATTGGCATTTTTAAAAGATCTTGTGATTTTTCTATTGTTCCCAAAATGAAGTCATAAAGGACAGTGAGGAATTTTTAGCATTTAGCATTAAAATGTATGAAGTATAGGGGAACTGGTCTTAAAGGTTAAGTGACCTTGAAGTTTTCAGCCTGGAATCTGAACTTAAATTATAAAATAAATCTTGATAAATGGTTCCTGTGACATTGCTCTGAATTACATTAGTGTGTAATGCATTGTAGTGGATATGTGTGGAACTGACCCACCCTGCTCCACTCACAGCAGCTGTCTTATGTATTTCAGCAGCTGACAGTATACTCTGGCACTAAGTGTGAGTCATACATTCGAATCATTTTGAGGATCTGACTCACTTCCAGCATTTCACTTAATTTCAACTCTACCTAGAATTTACATATTTGCCACTCAGATATTTTCCAAATGCTGCAATTTGATCTTACTGTATGCGCTGAGCTATATACAGTAAGTGGGCATTAAGACTGCTGGCTCTGCTAAATATTTAGTTGTCTCCCTTGGTAACAAATACACTTCTATTTTTAACTCCAAGTCTGCAGTTCCCCTCACAGTCAGGCTCAGCTCCACCAGGTTACAATGTAACAGTTTGGTGTTAACAAATGATCTTTCACTAATTAGCCTCACTTCACCAACATCTGCAAGTATTTGTTAACTTCTAAATGAGTTATTTACAGTCTGTAATTTCAATGCGAGTCAGCTCTTGGGTGTTTAGCAATGGCGCAATTATATTGGCTGTTTGAAATGTCACTCAGGTTGAAGGCACCGCCCATCCTCTATATACTGGAGTCATCTGGTGGGGTGCAGAGAGGCCCTGCAGTACTTTCATTTCTCCTCAGCTGTACTTAACCTTCTGCATCTGCCAAGATGATGAATGTAAGTAAAACGTTGACAACAATAGTCAACTTATATTACTTTCATTTTTATATGACTCTATGGTTTACTGATATGGACAGTCTTAGACCTTAAGCCTATTTTAAGCATGCATTGAACTAACAGCTGGTCCTAGCTTTATCTTTAACAGGCTGATGTAATTGAATCAGCTAAACTGTACTAACTAAAACAGATGTTTGCATTTAGTTTTTATTGAGCTGTTAGGACTTCTAATGTTTTGAAATTGTTGATGACCTTTTATGGTCAAAATATTCACCACAGAGCATATGCTTACATTATTTACTTCTTAACTGTTATTTTCTTTTTCTCATCTATAGTAATTGATCAATGTCATGCCTATGCATGGAAGTTGTCCTTGGTAATATAAACACATGATAACACTTAAGTCTTTCATTTCAGTCACGCCTTCTCTTTTTCCCAGAGTCAGAGCTGAACAAAGGCTGCATTGCATTCTAGCATCTTTGGCTTGATAAAATAGTCAGAATACAGTCAAGACCTTGTGTCATTTTTTTCCCCCTTTTTTTCTTTTGGCTAAAAGGGTTTTAATCACATTAAGGGACAAAATGAAATAAAGTAATAACATAGAAACAAGAACAGAGGCAACAATCCTGCAATTCTAGGGCAAACATGGGTCAAGCCTTAAGCAGAAGTGCTATTATTGCTCTAATAATGTCTCTGGCACTGTTAAAATTCACTTACGTTGATTTCACACAGAAATGACAATTATTCATTTAGTTCAGTGAAGTTTATTATAATAACGACTTCCATCATCACAACAGTGACAGAGTCAGTGAAGTGTCATGTCTTACACATTGCATTATTCAGATTCCTTCATTAGGCAGCGCGTCTGGGAGACATGCAGCGTCACTGCCAGCTGGGACACGAGCCCAGCCCAGCACAGTTCAGGCTGCGCTGCCAAACACACTTTCTAACAGAGGAAGAATTTCACGTTACTATGCCTCCCTTACTTTCACTGCTTGATCCTTAAATAAATCGCATGCTTTGCAGTGAGCTGTGGCGTGCCACCGTTTCAGCCTGTTTTATAGAACAGTGAAGATCATTAAGTGTTTGTGTGTTTTCAAAAGTGATATAAATGAAACTCCTGTTATCTGTGTACCAATAGAAACTCTGACATGGTTGTGACATATAATCTAGGATTAACAGAATTTAGTTTCATTGGGATCTAACAATGCAGATGACAGTGAATATACTGTATGTCTAACTGGGGTTACAGAATATGCTGAGGTCCTTGGAAAACTTTCTGTCCTGTAGGATTTGAGAATCACTCTCATAAAGAGGTTGAGGTGAACAATGTTGCTATAAGGTATCGTGACCTGTCGGTTTGTTAATCTAGAAATGTAAATTATTTTATCAAGTTTTCAAAGTCATGTTCAGTGGGGAAGTTTGGTGTCTAAAATTGTCAGCATGATATGATACGATCAAGTATTCATGGTTATTTTTAGCAAATGTGCTTGGTCTCTTGTTGACTGTATCTAGGATGTTTCTACAACAACTGCAGCATTTAAAACCCGTACAAGTAGTTTGGGTTTCTGATCTTGTCCCTTGGAATGCAGGCAGGCATTGAAGAAATACAAATGAATAAAAGAATCAAATCTATAAAAGTTGCATTAGGAATGTAGGTGTAAATGAATATACATAAGAATCTAACAGACTTATCTGATAACCTGCATCTTTAAAACACTATTTTAACAATTTGTGCACGTGTACTTTTTGCCCTTAGTGGTAGTTAACACCCACCCCAGTTACATTCTTTGACAAAATGACACAATGTGAAAGTGGTGATCTGTGTTCCACAATGAAATAATTGCTCAACTAATTGTTACACAAACCACTTTTTCCCTGCCACATGTACAGCAGCTGGATTTCTGCTAAGCTTAGTGTTTTTCCACTGCGTTGCTGGTATCTAGTATTGCACTGAGGAAAATTTGACTCAGTTAAACAGTCGTCCCTCATCGTCTTTCAACATTCAGGCGCTGCCAAAATCGGCATACAGCAAAATGTCCCTGGCAACCTCAGGACCAGAAAGAGCTGGAATATTTGACCAGCCAGTCAATGGGGCTATAACTGAAAACACATGTTCTGCAATTTCTAGGGATAAAGTGAGGATTGGAGAATTGGCCGAGACTACAGCCAGTGCTGTTTTTTGCCTGAAGCTGCAATAATAATTGGATCTAATAAAAGTCAGTGGTATTACTAGACAATACTGCACTGTATCACCAAACTTGCCTTCTTTTTCTGCACAGGGTATGTTTGTAAAGAATATGTCCTTCAAGGTTGGACAAACCCTGACTGTTGTTGGAGTCGCCAAACCTGAGGCTGGAGAGTAAGTATTGATTAATGACGAGCTGTGTCATGATTTTGTAAATGAATGAATCACAGTAAAGTTGGAAAAACTTTCAATCGATATTCAACCAAATTCATGTTACATGTCTGTACATTGCAGTTTTGCTGTGAATATTGGCCCCAGCGAGGACACAATTGCATTTCATCTCAACCCTCGTTTTAACGCCCACGGAGACTCAAATATAATTGTCTGCAACTCTTTCGAGGGAGGCAATTGGTGTCAGGAGCAACGCGAGGAAAGCTTTCCTTTCTCCCTGGAAGAGGAGTTCAAGGTGTGAGAGAGTGTGTGTATATTTTAGCCTTGCATGGGTCATATTAGTCTGATAGCTTTCTCTTTAGTCTGTATAATGCCTCTCGCTGAGAGTGACCTCTGGTGAAAAATAAGTGCCATTGCATCTTTGATAACTTCAGTATTTGATACTGCAGACTCCTCTGTGAGACCTTGATCGTTATACATCACATGTATTACAATATTTGATTCCTTTGTCTGTCTGTCTCTCTCACTGATAATGCTTTTTAGATCTCCATTGAATTCACTCCTTCAGAGTTTGTGGTGACTTTACCAGATGGCTCAACGTTGCGTTTCCCCAACCGCATCGGCGCAGAGAAATACTCGGCCCTAAACTTTGATGGGGATGCTCGCATTCGAAGCATTGACATCAAGTAAAACGCCATTGTCTCTCAAATTTCTGGATGGGAAAAATGTTTTTTTCTTCTTCTGTTTGTCTAGCAGCAGGTAATATAAAATCCTAGGTCTTCAGCTTCCTGAAAACTTGTTAACCTTGAATCTTATCACAGATTGTTATATCTTACAGGAATAGAGTTTGTTGAGAGAGAGGTCCAAACAGCTATTGTCATAGAAAAGAGCCTTAAAAAAATAAAATCTTTAGCGCTAAACCTGAACACCTTTTTTCTGGAACTCCCACAAGTTATTTTTCTGTTTGCAGTTTTTTGCTCTCAGGATTCATATACAGTACAGTGTGATCAGGTTTCCTTAGTGTGCCTCAAAAAGCTCCAGTATTCATTTTATTTTCCAAGACATTCCACTTTTTTATTCTTACCTGCAACAACATCAATTAAAAGATTTTCTTTTATGGAAAACAAAACATGACTCTGGTGACTCCTTATACTTGTTCTGCAACAAGCTTTCATCCTTGTGAAATTACTTTATAGGTGATACACAGCCAGTGCTCAGGGCTCTGTAATTTAACCCTTACATATAGGCCATATTTCATGTGTCTGGGTCATTTTTGACAAGCAAGTTGTCTTTGTACCAAAGTTTGAACTACAGATTGTAGAATGTATAACTTTTGTGATTTTACGGCACTTATTTTTTGACGAAAAACATCGTGTGTTCTTTTTACATAAGACATAAACACATAACATCCACAGATTTTAGATTTTTATGTGAAAGTGAAACTGGTTAGAACATTGTGCAAATGTTGGGATTCATAATATAACCGTGTATGACCACAACAACAAATAAACACTGTCCTGATTGCTGCATTAGAAAACCTTCTTCAGCACCCACTGAATATTAACAAGGTGGGAGTGGATAACCATGTGTTTTCACCAGTAGTGTTTCAATCACTGTGAATATGTTAACAGTGGACCGATACCAGTGAGGGGGTCGTTCATATAATTACAGCTTTGATCAGCACGTCTGAGGGCAGTAGGGCAGCATGGCTGGTAATCTGGCTATTATGTTGTAATTACTCCTGAACTACTGTGGATGTAATGGAAGAAGATTTTTATTGCTAATTTTAATCATTTAAAATGAATAATTGCAATAATTAGTGTAGACTATTGGGCTGACAAACACCACAAGGTTTCCAATAATTTTGCAAGATCTGACCTTTGTAATCATAACAACAAAATGATATGATGCACTTTTTGCTTACCGAATTGTGGCCAGCTCAGCCTAACATTAATTGTCAATACTGAACAAACTAGACATCTGGTGATGGCAACAGCAATGCAATTTTATTTATATATTTAATTTCATTATATATAATGTGCTTAACACAAATCATTTGGAAGAATTGAGCACAATGGGTCATTGGGTGTTTACTGCAATGATCCATCATGGCAGAACGGACTCTCAGTGGTGGTGAAGATGAAGCTTGAGGCTTGGCTGGAGCTCTGAGTTACTGGGTGGAGACTGGGAGGAGGTGGGTTGCATGAATGAGAATCTGAAAAGGAAAATAATGAAGAGTACAGCTGTAAACCACACAGAGCAGTGGCTGGCAGCAAAATGAATGGACAGAAAAGTGGTAGTGATGTAATGAATACATTAGCAGCCAAACACCCATGAAAGAAGGCAGATGAGATGTTGCAGATCTTCCCTCTTAAACTTACTATAAGCTTTATTTCCTCCAGTGTGAAAAAATGACAGTTAAAAGATGACAGTTAAACATCCACAGAAAAGTTCACACCTGCATTAGAGCTCATGGTTTTCCTTTTGTCACTGTGTCATGACAGCTGCCTCTGTTTTATCTGGCAACAATGTTGAGAAGTCTTTGGAGAATGCGTACTGTTGTAGTACTTCACTGTGACCACTGGAGGTCAGTGAGTGCTTAGATCAACTTGGTGTGAAATAATAACTCGGAAGTAAGCCAATCAACTTTGCTATTTCTCTGCTCACAGCCAATTATGTAAACAGTGGAAAAAAAATACAAATATGTGTCTTTGTGTGTGTGTGTGTGGTTTTTTTTTTATGTGTGTGTCTGCAAGAATATGGGAGTGCACACTATACTATGTACATATTTTCTGTGGCAATAGATTTGCTGATTGTCTTAAGATTAGCTAATTAGCTAATGACTTGTGGCTCATAAACATTTTTTTATGTTACTTTTATCTCTCTTTTTTATGGACAGTCTTAAGCTGCAATTTAGACATGGAACTGAAATCTGGTCTAAGCTTAGTTTATACCAGGCTGATGTAATTGAATCATCTGAGCTGTGCCTTCACTAAAGCCGATGCTTGCATTTAGTTTTTAATATTGAATATTTTAATCTTTTATGGTGAAAGTAGGCACCACACAACATTTGTGCACATAGGTTATTATTGTTAATGAAAACTAACAAAATAACTAAAACGTGAAGTTAAAAAAACATTTTTGTTAACGGAAGTAGAAATAAAAAAGAAGGCTTTGTAAAAAAAAAAAAAATACATTGATTGTTCACAAAACTAGCTAAAGTCAACTGAATTCATGCAGAAAATGATTTATTCTTTTTGCGTGTTTTTTTTGTGTGTGTGTCGTACATTAGTCTAGGGCGAATATGAAATTTACTTTCCAGTTTTTGTGTTGCTGATGTGGCCACGCTTAGCATCATGTCAGCAAAAGTTGGGAAACACATCAAAGTCCAATTTGGGATAACTTTGAATATAACTGTGTTTTAGACACAACCAAGTGTCTTGTAGTGGAACAAGATCAAATATGTGGCGCACTTCCAAAGGGGAAAAACTTCAACAAGCCTCACGCAAGAAGGCTGGCCTAGCTTACCTTAACAAGGTAAGTAAGCATGGCCAAGAAACCCAGAAACAGAAGGTAACCCTTAGCAAGGCAACAAGACAACCCCACAAAAAACATTGATGCAATGCTTCCACCTGCGATCTGATGGCTACTGGTTAGTCAATTCGCAGGAACATCACAAGCAAGAGGAAGCATTGGTGAATATGCTTATTGACACTGGGATATTTACACAATTATGTGAGTCAATCGCCTTCAAAATGTTTTGCACTTCACTTGAACCTAAATCCAGAATATCCAAGAGTCAATACTCTCATGGGGGCTAATATGGATATAGCAAAGCAGAAATGAATAATAAAACTAACTAACTAATAA
>VOQK01004250.1:14584-26179 GCA_015052645.1 Benitochromis conjunctus | reverse complement strand
TTTTTTTTTTTCCTTTAAATTTTTTTTTTTTTTAACCTTTTTAAATCTTTGCTGATGCAATAAAGACAAATCAAAACTCACTGTTTTACACCTAAAAAACAAAAACAAAAAAAAACAATCACAGTAACAGTTACGCTCCTCTTTTCACTTCTACAGAGAGAACTCACTGAACACGTTAACCGTTAAATGGTGAGATGAAGCAGAAAACTGAAATTTAACCCCTTCATCACCACTCTAACCGCTCTGATAGGACTTCTACATGTAGGTGATGGAGCGAGAGCTTTACTGCTTCAGGCTCGGCGCATCTCCGGCGCTCTTGGCTTCTTTATGGTCGACCTCCAGGCTGTCGTCTGCCAGCTCCCCCTCCTCTCCTCCCTGATACATGTCATGGGTCCACTTCGGGCTGCTGCCTCCCTTTCGGTACACAAAGCGTCCTCGGCGAGCGGGGAAGGAGCCGCGGCCTCGGCCCCGGTTATCAATCCAGGTTTTCTCTCCATCGCGATCATCGTGCTGAAAGGGTAAAGATGTGATTTATTTATTCCAAAACATTCACACGAGCTTAAACATCAAAGAAGTCCAAAGCACCTAAAATCTTTTCTAAAGGAGCTAAAAGGTTTTCAGACAAACTCCAGTGAATTTCTGACAAATACTTTCTATTTATAAACCAACTGAACCACTGAAAAGAATAAAAGCTGAACAGGATCGAGCAAACTCACTCAAACTGAACTGAAAACAAAAACTTTAAAAGAAATACAAATAATAGTCAAATAGTCACAGCTGAGACTAAAGAAGTCACTTGGATGAGTGATGAAACGTTTCTCCCACTGATGAACAGAATCAACTTTAGGACTGGTACTACTGTGCACTCACGCTGTTAGGCACACCTGCTCAACTGCTATTAAACACTTATCTAGTCAGCCAATCACATTGCAGCAACTCTATGCACTTAGGCATTTAGGCATGGTCAAGATGACCTGGTGAAGTTCAAACTGAGCATCAGAATAAGAAATAAAAGTGATTTAAGTGACTTTGAATGTAAATGGTTATTGGTGGTCTGAGTATTTCAGAAGCTGCACATTGTCTAAAGAAAAAAAAAAAGTTGACAGGAAGACAACAATAACTCAAGCAATCACTTGTTACAACTAAGATGTGCAAAAGAGCATCCCTGAATGCACAACACATCAGCCCATGACAGACATAGGCTGCTGCAGAAGTACTCAAATGGCCCCAGTCACCAGATCAAAATCCAGCAGAGCACGTCTGAAGGCCAAAAAATGTCCAGCCCATTACTAGAAAGGTGTACCTAATAAAGCAGTGAGAATATATTTTGCATTATGCCTTGTACTGATTGAATAGCTGTTGTTCATTTGACTGCTTTTTAGGCCTCCTGTACGGGAGAAACCTGTGAAGTCAAAGTCAGCTGCAGCCATTAAAACTCCTCCAGTCCAGTGAATCCTTACAAATCCACCAGTAAATCAATTAGCAGCTGCAGAGACTCACCAGGTAGTACTTCCTGCTCTTGGGGGTGTATTCAGGATCCCACTCCTCCTCGGGTGGCCGCACTGGAGGATTTATGTTGGCAGGGTTTCCGTTGCTGTTATTGCCGGGATAATTTCCCCTGCTCCAACCTCTTCCTCTGACTCTGGGGAACTGAAAGCAAAGACAACAGGCAGGACTGAAACTCGCAGTCTTGAGACAAACTCTTTGATATCTAACGAGATGGAGGAGAACATTATTAACTCGGTCCTGTGACAATGAGACAAGAAAACACACACACACAAACACACACACACACACACGGCCAAACTGATGGACTTCAGGCATTAGAGTTTAGTGATGAGTTGACTTTCCACTGACTGGTGCTACGTTACCTTTATAAAAACCAGGTAGTGCATGGAATATGTATGATAGACTGTCATCATCATCATTTATCATCATCATCCACATTATGATCCTTAGCATTAGGAGAAGGGAACAGAGCAGAGAAGCGTAGTCTACTGTCTACTGCCATTAGGATAGAAAATCGCAAGAAGATGACATGTCAATACCTCAGTTAAAAAAACAAAAACAACCCCCCCCTCCAAACAAAAACCACAACAAAAACAGCTGAGAAGATGTGGAAAGATGAAGGGAACTTACGAATCCACGACCTCGGCCTCTCTCCATGCCGTGGCCCTCATAATCTCGAGGGCCTCGGTCCCCGGGGCCACTGTAGTCCCGCGGAGGATAGCGTGTGTGGCTGAAGACCTCATCAGAGTGCTCCATCCCCTCCCCCATGTATTCTTTGCCTCGGAATGGCGGAGGATAAGGGGACTGGGAGGATGAGGAGGAAGAAGAGGAAGGAGAGCGATCCCGCTTCTTCTTACCCTTCCTGCGAGGGAGGGGACAAAAAATAAAGGACGTGCGTCACTAAAACTAAATTATGAATCAGTGGATAATACTGCTGTTACAAATCTGTGCCAAATAAATAAAAATAAATTTAACTGAACTGAATCACTTCAGTCAGCTGAAGCATACGCAGTAAAGACAAATCTTTTCATCTCAACCTGCAGTGACAATGCTTAAATGGACGTACTTGGATTTCTTGTGGTGCTTCCCAGATTTCTCAGAGGACCTCTCTCTACTCGGTCCCCGGGAGCCTCCCGGGCTCCTGGCCCCTTCACGCTTGAAGTCGCGCTCCTTCCCAGCAAACCTCTTACGTCTTTCAATATCCAGGCGAAGGTCCATCACGTCGCCTTTGAACTTTTTACTTGGATCCTGCAGAGATTCGATTTTAGCAAACAGTTAAAGCAGCCATTCACAGGGCTGATGGGAAATGTTTGAATAAATGCACAGAGTACCACACTGTATACAACATACACAAACACTGCGTTCCCTCAGGTGGTCAAGAAACATGTTACTGTAATCTGCAACTGTTACAAAAAAACTATGATAATAAAACGTTTATATTTTACAGCTATTTGTGGAAGTATCTGTGGAAACCAGCAGCATGCATGTAGCTTATTTAAATAAACTGAATTTCACAGTTTTGTGGCTTGATTTTTTTTTCTTTTTAGGAAAAATACTTACAAGGTAAAGGCACTGATAACCGTCCCTTGAGAGGCTTGGACTCAGGATCTTAATTCACTTCCTTTAAGCCTTTGCTTGGGTTCGTATATACCCAATCAATAACCATATCTCATAGGCTGGGGGGGCTTGCTTGGCACTTATAAAACACAATTGGGCTCTTTTGATTTAGAAATACGCATCCTTTGAAAGAAAAGCACAAAGCTGAACCACTGCTGCTTTGGATTGTCTCAAGATTTGCTTGTTCCACATACGTCAAATTTCAAAAGGGCTCGTCACCTTGTAGCTCGCCTCCTCCAAATCCTCAAACAGGTGAGAGTGCCTCTTAAAAGCACTGGGGGAAACATCGATTCTCCTAAAAGACGATGAAAAAGCCTCATTAGTGATTGTAAGATGTTTTCAGAACAGAGCTTCTTGGATGAATTAATCAAAAATGATTAGATAGTCGTTTGCGGAGGGTACCTGTGGATTTCGGGGCTCTTCCTTGGCTTCATCATTTCTGCCTCTGCAGCTTTTCTTTGGTACATGGCAAACCGCTCACTTAGAGTCATGTCTGAGGAGTGGAAGTGTTGAGCTGCAGACAAACCACAGAAAGGTATTATTCCAAATACACACAAGACTAATGCTGCTAACTTGCTAATATGAAAGTAATGAATAGTTGGAGCTCGTCAGTTTGCCCGAACTTTTGCGCGGACGTGACAGTGCCAGCACACGTCACACTGTACCTTTGATGTAGTGCACAATAGAGACTATGTGCTGAGCGAACAGCTCAGATGGGCTGCGACGGAGCTGTGCGGACTGAATGTGTTGGAAAATGGAGCGAAATTCCGGATCCTTCTTAGTGGTATTCAGCAGCTCCCGGGGCAGGTGGCGATCTTTAGAGAGGGAGGAGCTAAGAGCAAACAGGAAGTCAGGAGCAAAGTTTAATGCAAACATGCTGAACAAGTATATGATTATATATTTGCTATTTGGTATCTGTATTTATAATGGCTGACAAATGAAAACTACAAAGAGTAAAAAACAAAAGACGAGAGAAACACCCTTCAACCATCTTATTACAGTGCACAGCTTGTCCACCAGATGGCAGTCTAACACTTCCCTGAACAGATAAAATAATTAAACCTAACAAATGTCAAGGAAGTCTGTTTATGTTTCATGTGTCTGAAAGAACAAAAAAAAAATAATGGCATTGGAATATTGGGTTTTTAAAATAATCAAATATTGTGATCAGTGTTAAATACAGAAGCTACTTTTTGTTTTTCAGGAAGCGCTGTGATGTTTATGCAGACATCACCCTAATAAAAAAATCACATCTTTCTTTCCTTATTGAGAGATTTGCTGGTTTGGTAGTTTGAAATATTAAAAATAGAAAACTGTCCAGCTAAGCTATAAGATTACTGGTGCCACCTTTACTGACCGTCAGCATTAGTCTGTAAAAAGAGAGCCCAAAAAAAAAAAACAGCTATTTGAAATGTTGGAGCTGGTTTATGTTGCACATACCTGGGAAGTTCATCTAAAGAAGCGATTCTGAGCTCAAAGTCTTCTTTTGATGCAAACAGACGGGGTGCAGGCGATTGTTCGCGAGGAGGAAAAGCTCCCGGGAACAGTGGCCGGTCTTTCTCCCTGGAAGTAGTTGGTGGGGACAAACTCCTTCTGGGCTTCTCCTTTTCTTTCTTCTCCTTCTTCTTGGACTTCTCCTCTTTCTTATGTTTGCGGCTTCGGTACAACTCCTCCTCCACATGATCAATGGGCTCTACATCTTCGGCGTCTACACGGACCTTCTCCTTAAGGGACGGGTAAGATGTTGAATAGCTTGACTCGTCCCCCCATTTCCCAAACATGTCCCGAGCTACGAGGGCAGGTTTTACTTCAGCATCCTCCTCAATGTCCCTCTCTTTCATCCCGTGTGATTTGAGGAACTCCTCTTCTCCAGCCTCAAAGAAAGGCATAGTCTTGTCTTCCTTGATGTCACCAAAAGACGAGACGTTGAAGAGCTCTCCAGTTTTGCCACTTTTCTCTTGTTCTCTATCTACAGTGACCTGCTCCTTTTCACGACTGTTCTCCTTTTCAGCTGCCTGCTTTTTGTTTTTGTTCTCAGCCAAGAACCTGAAACAGAGAAATTCAAAGTGAACTTTAGCACCCGCACCTCCAAGTGAACCAATAATACGCTTTAAATGAATAATTTCAGACTGGGATGAATAATGCAAGAGGGAAAAGCAAAACCACACAAGTGCAACATGTTCTAACAAGCTGAAAGTGATAGGTACAATAGACACTGGGGATGGGCATGCTTAAAACCAGGTTGTAAAAAAGATAGTTTACTGAAATATTAGACATTTTCCTGTTATCCAACCTTCTGCGCTTTCTTTATGTTTTCATTTTAATTTCTGTTAAATTTGTGTATCACAAATAATCTTGAAACTACCTTTTATTCTGAAACAAAAATCGCTTAATGGGACTTAATAAAACAGAATCATGAATCTGAATGTGTATATGAAGTCAAAAATGGCCTAATAAATGCATGAGCTAATAGTCAGTATCACTTTGAGACAGGATATATCTCATTTTAGCTACGCCAAAATGAAATACAACAGTCCTACACATTTGTTTAATCGTTTAATAAACAACTCTAACATCCCTCACAGTGTTACTAGAAACCAAAATAATGCCATCCAGAGTAACTATCTGGTTAGAGTGTTTCAGTTGAGCACAATATCCTCAGTTATCGGTGGTTATTGTGCTGCTTCTAAACAGGAAATTAGAGGTCATACAGAAACTTAATGTCTTTATTACATTCCTGTAGTTCAGTTAAGTTGTGTGAACACATGGACAGATAAAGCTAGGTATCATCTGCATAGCAATGAAAATGTATGCCTTCTAACAATACTACCTAAGGGAAGAATATATAATGTAAATATAAATGGTCAAAGCCCATTTACATGACCAAAGTGGAGTCTGTTATTGTAGGGTCTTTAGTTTACAATATAAAAGCAACTTTTTTATCTCCATTTATTGTTACAATGCCAAAGTTTAAAGTCATTGAGGTCAGAATACGAAAAGGTAAGTCCTGTGAGTCAAAAGCTCAGACAGCTCTAAATGCTCTGCTTCAAGCAATGTTTTCTTCTTTTGGGCCTCCATCACCTCTAGGAGAGCAAATGTGCCTAATATAGTCATATCTCAGTAACAGAAGGTCCACCCACCTGCTGGTCAAACCTTCTGTTTGTGAGAGGCAACCAATAGAGAGAAAGCTCAATTAAAGGGACAGGAGATAAAACAGCTCATTTCAGATCCACTTTAGCAGTTAGGCTGAGTACTGAGCCCCTTCAGAGCTCTATAATTACTGAATTTCATGACTTCATATTCAAATATCCATCAGCAGACCTGGCTTTTCTTTTCTGAAAAAAATGGCTTAAGGGGTTTCGGACAGCAGCATCTCCCACTGGTTTGTGAAGGGGTGGATCTGCCTGCATGCTCATTTGCCAATTACCTGGGGCTAATTACTCGTTAGCCAACAAGCAAATCCTGGACAATTGTCCTTTGTAACTCAAAAAAAATATTATCATTTACAAAATGGGCTTCATATTTTAAACTGTATGGCCTGAGGCCAGATCATAAAGTCACCACGAAATAAGGGAGGTTGAAGCTGTTTTCCCACACATTTCTGTAGAACCAGAAGTCTATTGCAACCTAAAACATCGCCCCCTGCTGGCCATTAAAAAAATAAAATAAAAAATAAAAAATAATAAAAACAGGTTTAAGGCACTTCTACACCCTCTTAAGAACCAGGACCACTAATTTAATTCCCCAGTTAGTGTGTTTTTAAAAAATAAAAAGCTTGAACTACCCTTCACTTTGCTCAAGAGATTAATGGCAGACAAACAGAAGCACTACAACCAAATTTGGAGACCTTCTGCCAATTCAAATTTCAGGACGCTTAGACAACCTTATGGAAAAAAAGCCCATCCCCAATGCAAACAGTACAGACCATGACTCACATTTCCATGGTTATATACTCACGTCACCACCATCGTCTTAAGTAAGTGGGATTTCATACAACTTCCTCTCAGAAAACAGCCGGCTACATTTTCAATTCACTTAAAATCAGGAGTCTTATGTTTTCTCATTCCTTTTAAAACTGTATTCTTCCAAGGATCTTTGAAAAAAGCTAAACATGTTTGAAAGACAAATAATGTTCATGATTTGTTAGGAAAAATAAAAATAAAATAATATAATTACATTTCAATATCTAAAATAAAGTACTGGACATACTTTTTGAAGGCAGCAGAGATCACAGTCTTATCTGCAGTTTTGACATCATCCTTTGAGAAGAATCCAAATCCGCTGAACGAGGCCGTTTGTCCAGACTTTGTGGGGCTCTTTGCCGGAGGTGATGCACTGCTGATGGTTTTCCACATAGTGCCACCACTGGTGGGCCCTTTGACCTCAGGACCAGAAGAAGCGTCGTCTTTCTTAGTCTCTGGGCTGGTTGGTTTGGGGCTTGCGTCGTAGTCAATCCATTTGCCTCCAGAAGCCTTCTCAATGACGCTGCCGTCTGGTTCCGGAGTAGACTTCTCAACCTGACTTTCAACTGGCTTGTCTTTAGCATCCTTGTTGCTGGGCTTTCCCTTGCTGCTGCGGCGGCGTGGGGATGAGGAGCGGGACCGAGAGGAGTAGCTGGAGCGCCTGGAATGGCGGGATCGTCCAGAAGACGAACGATCGGAGTAGCGGGAGCGGCTCCGGCTGCCCGAGCGCTTCCTGGGCGTACGGGAGCGTGAGCGGCCCCTCCTAGGGCTGTGAGAATGGTGGTCCTGGTCATGATGCCGATCATGCCAGCCGCCGCCACGACCGCTGTCGCCTCCTCCACCGCCGCCGCCGCCTCCTCCACTACCACCACCCCCCTGCCAATTACCCTTATAGCCATAACCTCCTCCGCCTCTGTTTTGGTAATGGCCACGTTGGTAATAGCCTCGGCCTCTACCTCGGTAGTGGTACGGCCTACGGTAGCCTCTGTTGTAACCTCTGAAGCCACCTCTGTTGTTCTGATAGTCCCGAGAGGGATAGTTTCTATAGGACGGAGAGTGCGAGCGAGAGCGGGAACGAGACCTGGAACTGAATAACAAAAAAAACAAAAAAACAAAAAAAAGGATAGGGAAGAGAGAAGAGGCAAAATTAGAAGGAGATACATGTGAAAAGCTGTTCATAACATTAAGAACAAGTCAGTACAGGTAATTCACACAACACCAAATACAAAAAGATTACTGTCAAATGACCACTTTTGTCTCCTTACCAAAGTATCACACATTTCAACCTGTGCTACCCGACCGACATGTGGATACAAGATTTTGATGAAAACTTCTGATAAACCTAAAAGTTTATAATCTTAGCACATTAGTAGTCTGTGGGTGCTACAAAAAGCTTTGAAAACAAACATCTATGCTGTCGCTGTGTGCTGATTCCAGCACGTAAAAAAAATTGGCATCCACCAAAGAGGTTTAGGTCTTTCACCAGTTAGCAAAAACTGAAAGGACTGTTTTTGCTGAGAAGGACTGAGAAATGGGGACTAAGAAAGGAGGACTGAATCAGTCCAACACACACAATAAATAGTCAAAGGCCCGTTCTAAGACAGGAAAAACTCTGTTATGTTACTGAGTCAAAGTTCTGTGATGAGGTGGGCTTCTTTTGTCACTGTTCGGCCTTTTGTTTTAAGCTTGTGCTGTTGAGAAGACAAAAATTAAATTATACCACTGCCACTTTGTATTGAACCACTCAAACATAAAATCACTCGGGCAAACTCTGCCTCGTCTGGGCTAAGCATCAGGAGTTTTGTATTCTTAAGATCTTAATAGACAAGCTAAAGCTGTTAAAATTCACCGATCTTATGGGTTCAATGTGATTATTTCCTGGTCTTATTTTGAAAACTTTATATTTTGTTTGGGCTGCTGCTGAACAAATTAAGCAACAATCATCATCTTACAAGCCAAAACAACCAACTCCAATAAATACAAAGACTTTGAAAGCAATTAGTTGAATCCCTGCAAGTTAAATGCTTAAATTTATACTGATTCAAAATACAGGAGTAACACTTCCGTTGCCTGACCAGCAGATGGAGCCCAAATCAAGTACAGGTCTTTTTAATCTGGTAACCATTGAGACTCACATATCACACTAAACCTTTGTTCACGAGTGGATCTCTAGGGCTACAAAATGGACCCTAGTGGTCCACAGACCATAATCTAGGCGCACACTCCAACAGGAGCGCCGTTACTGAGCACTGTGCCTTATGCTGATTGAAAGGCGTAGCAGCAGGTTGCTCACATGTAAACTAAAACAGACATTACAGATTTCCGTGATTAAAAGCTCCATTTCAGCAAATGGTTACATTAACAACAAAATTACTTAAGAAACTTAACCTACACATACCAGATAAAATCAAAGTCTAACTCATGCAACACAGATTGTCTCTCCTGGAATAAGAAAATAAATCTTCTCTGCTTACCCCTTGGACCTTTTCATTGAAACAGAGCTGTTGTGGACTGGGCTGCATCACATACAGGAGGGGAAAAAGAAACAACACTTGTTCGCACATGCGGGCCTTAATGAATGTGTTGGAAAAACGAGCAGACCCAGAGGGAGGAGACATCAGAAAGGGAGGGAGATAACAACAAGGCCAAGAGTGGTGACTCTTATCTTCTATTTCCTGCTTTGACAAATCATTGACATTCAATGCGGCAAGAAGAAAGAGAAAACAATCTAACAACTGTCTGTGAATGTGTTCATCAGCTCCAAAAACAGGCAGACTGGAAATAGAAAGGCGCTCTGGTAGATTTTTAGAGTGAAGGTGAGCTGATGCAAACTGCTTAAAAACAAATCATGCAAATCAAAATCAAACCTAGAATGAGCTGCGTTGAGTCAAGGATGAAACACCAACAGAGTGAACCTGAGCAAATACTACACAAATACATGCAGCTGCAAAACATCTGCATTTCTGAGGGATAATTTAGGAAGAAACGATCTTTACTGAAACCACTCAGCCCTTTGCATGAGTGCTTGACTGAAAGACGAGCCGAAGCAGATAGTGAGTGAAACATGAGCAAAGCATTTCCTTGTTACTTCGTACTCGGTAAACACCAAAGCCACAAAGACCTTTGTACACAAATACACTCCACTTGCACTAATTTTGACTCCTAGAACTGTCCTTAGATAGTCAAATGCCAAAATCTATGACAGCAACTGTTACTTGCATCATATGTCAAGCATTCCATGTTCCAAAACAAACAAGGTGTAGTTTGTCAAACTAGGCATGATTACTGGAAATGAATGCTTTGACCTCATTTAGAAATGGGCAACCACTCCCCTCTAAGCCTTTTATCATCTAACCCTCTAGACCACAATGGATTCATAACAGGATAGTCCAGATACCCGAGAGTTCTGAAGAAAAGGTGAAATTTGATGAACACCTAAATACAGTTTGAAAAAAATGCTGTAAAGTGTCAATTATCAGTTAGTTTTTCATTTAAAGATCAGCCCTTTTGAGCGATAGTCGACCATTTAACATTTGTACATTTCATCGTGTATTTCTTCCTCACTGCTCTCTCTTCTCACTCAGCTCTACTTCTTCCTCTTCCTCCTGACTTAAGTCAGAGCTCTAACACAATACATTTATTTATTCCTGATACTGTTGACGTTAATTACTGTCAGCTGATTAGTCATTCAACCCTCCCATCTACAGATAGCAGACAATAGCCGGTTAAACAAAACCAGCTCTTAACTTACAACCAGCAAGTTAAGAGAATACTAACTAGCGTGAGACTCAAGTGTCGTCGGGTGATCATATTCACACATCGTTTGAGAGTTTATTCGCCAAGTATCTGAGTATGACTGTATCTTGTGAATGCTTCGTGTGACCATGATATCCATTAAAGCTCATCTTCTCTTCTTTCTGAAACCATTTGAATTTTGAACAAATTATTAGGCTATTTAAAGTGTACTTGTAAAATGTGCACACCACCAGGCCAATTTCTTTTGACTTAAGGAAATCTCCTCTTATACGCTTATGCTTAACATCAAAAGAAAACCACACCTCTTTGACAAATGTTGGTCTGACTTCAGAAACTACCTACTAAGTAACAATCACACACCTTTAACATACACAAATATGAATTTTTCTGTGGGCAGGTATTGTTAAATTCTCATGTGTTAATATTACTGCATTTTGTTTTTGTTTATCTTAATAATTACAATATTTTCTTCATTGCTGGATGTCTCTTTTATTTTCTTTAGCCCCTGATAACTTGAACTTGGCCTTATCTGGTAGCCGGAGTGGAAAGACTAGCCTTATTTTTAATATTTTTATTTTATACGTTTTAATTTCATCTCACTTAAACTTCAGTTTAAGTGCTGAAATTTATGTCTGTGACCTCTTGGCAAGCCTACTTTAACAGTATGCTCTTTATATATTATAATCTTACTTGTTGACTCAGCTGGCAGCAAGCATATGCACCTGTAAATTCTGAGTGATATCAGTGCCAA
>VOQK01004250.1:0-10358 GCA_015052645.1 Benitochromis conjunctus | reverse complement strand
CCAAGAAATTCCTGCAGTGAAAGAAAAAAAAAAAAATCAGTCTAATACCAAGGAAAGAAAATAATTTCCTTGCATGAAAAGGTTCCCAGGTAAGCAGCCAGTCTCTCATCAGGGCTCGATTTAATTTTAAAATTCAAACTGTTGTGCAAATCGAAGCTTATAAAAGCCGCATGAGTTTATAGTCACAGAAGCAGCACCCATGAGTCTCCCCCCCTTTGCAGACTTTATGTGTGCTTTGAATGATAATTACAGCAAGGTGACTCTCACCACATTACCTACTGTATGCTCACAGTTGCCCAGACCAAAAAAAGGAAGTGAAAACCAGTACAAATAACTTCAGCTCTTTCCACTACACACCGTCTCTTAATGTCAACGTGTTTCTCATGCCCTGACACAACTATCAGATAATGTGCAATAAATAATGTAGAAGTGGTTTGGGGTTACTCTGCAACCAGAAAGGGTTGCTTGACGGTTACAAGCATGATGAGCAAAGAATGAAATGAACCGAAGCTGCGAGGGGAAGATATGTGGGGGTGAAAACTGGAAGGACCAGAATAACAAATCATGTTAAATTTAGGTGATTTCAAAATGGTGTCTTCACTCTTAAGTATTTATTTACTTAATTCCTGTCAAGTATTTTCACCATCACCTTCTTCATCAGATTAATGGCTTGCCAGGCTTTGTTAAGCTTTAAGTCAGAGTTTTCCGTGTCTTTTGACCTGGCTAAATCCCCACGGTAACCAATGTTAAACACATAACCTGGTCCAGACCAGGTTATGTCCTGACTTTCAAATAAAAATCATCTGGCAGTGCCACATTCATGCTGATTTTTTTATTTTTTTCTTCTTTTATTCCATGTTTTAAATGGAATATAGATTATCTGCAGGGGGAACATGTTTCATATGGGCAAGTTGTTCTGCATTACATCACTAAAACCACTGAATTAAGTGTTGCTGTGACAACGTGTTAAATTGGTAAAGGAGGAAATTAATAAATGTCTTTGTACTTGATTCTAACTTGCTGCTAAGTCTTTTTTTTTTTTTTTTTAACACTACTGCTGCTACTGCTCCTAAAACACAAAAAAGCCCCACACAAATGGGTCAATTTTTAAGTTTCAGGGATCGAAACTGCAGCCACCACTTAAAAATCAACAGAAGCACAGAGAGAGCAATCAGTGACAACAAAATTAACTCAAATCAAAAAGGTTTATTTTACCACTCTATATGATGAATTTCAAGATTAATGATTTTCCACAGCATTTTGTCTTATTTGCAACCGTGTAGCATTTTATTACTAATAATCATTTGATGATATATCTGAATGGTGGAGGTGACACTCACAGGGATCATTTTGTTCAGAACAAGGGTCACATGACCCACAAAGCACTCTTTTTTATGTCAGCATGCACAGAGCCTGAAGGAGAAAGAAAGCTGATAACAGCCATTGTGATACCGGTTCTCTCCAACTCAGGTTTTAGATTTTGTCGAGCAAGCTAAAGCAAAGAAAGTCTGGCGCTGTTGAACGTCCCCTCTGGACATGCAAGGGGTGGATCTGACTGTATAACTGAAGACATGACATTACTCTTGGCTAACAACTTGTTATTGACAAAATATTTACCAGTAGGAAAAACCTATATTATCATATTTTCTGACTCTAATAAAAAGTAACTAAATGAACTTCATGTTTTATTCACCAATACTTTAAAATAGAGATGTGTGTAACTAGTCAACACAAGAAATACTAGTCTTGTTAAATAATTTATTCTAATTGTATTAATTCACAAACCGCAGTTACCTTTTGGTTCATACATATTACAATACAAACGCAACAGCAGACAGGTTAAGCCCCTCCCTCTGTCTTGTTGGCAATGATAGCAGCCATGCTAACTGTTCTGTTGTACTTTGATAAAGAGAACGATCGGGTGAGTGAGCCAACAGTACCACACAACCGAAGTGATGTATAATCACCATCTGCACAAAAACTTGGATAATAAACCAAGTTAACCACACTCAGTAAACTCATCTGACATTGTGCCATTTTAAATAGAAAGTAAATGGTAAGTGGACTGGTTCTTATACAGCGCTTTACTACTCTACCTGACCACTCAAAGCATGTTACACAACTTGCCTCATTCACTCATTCATAGAAGCCCCTTTTTCTATGCCTTTCTATCTAATATTCACACACATTCATACCCCACTGGACGCATCAAAAAACAACGTGGGGTTAGTATGTTGTGCAAGGAAAGTTGGCATGCAAAATGTGATTAATGGTTTCACATATATCCTAAAGACACGTGCAATATTTGCATGCCCTATTTTAAACCTTGTCGAACTGACTGTTCTCAGTTTTCTGTGGAGTTTTTTTTTGTGTGTGTGTCTTTTAACCTACAGTACAGTAGTTAACACTTATACATGAAACACCTGGTTTGACACCTTGGAGGAAACCCAACCTTAATCTCAAGAGGGTCATAAGCTAGTGCACTCCTAGAGTTTTTCCCAAGCCTGGAGGAATAAGAGGACATCTGGCACAAAAACCTGTGTCAAATCAAACATGTAGATCGATCCACTGCACTTCAAACCCTTTGGGAAATAAGGCAGCAACTAAAGGAGACTAGCAGACAATGCAGGTAAATGCAAGTCTGCATGTACGTGCAGTAATGTAAACCGAGGCAAATTTGGTAGTCATTTGTATTAGCATCACATGACGGTTGACTCCAATAGAGGCGAATACGCATTTAGTGTGGGTTAAAGTATTAGAACTTTGGTTAAAAAATCTGTTTAATTGTGTATAATGTAAACCTACCAGCTGGGACAAGAAATGGAGGACAAGTTTATTGATACCATTTTAGGGTGTCTGGAGCTACAGTGTGTGGCTCAACTTTGCTTTTAGATAGAGACAGGGGAAAAAGGGAGGCATCTTTCATAAAAGTGAGCCAAATCACAGGACTTCATGGTAAGTCCTGAATATATGTTACTGTGGTTTGACTCTTTCTCACCCTGTTAGCTGTTCAGGGGAGAGTATTAATGGGGTATCATGGTAACATGGATGGATTTTGGGGAGTAATGCAAGTTGGTACAATGCACTAAAATACCCTTAAGCATAGCCTATAGCCATCTATTTTATACAGTCTATGCTCAGTTACGTTCAAATGGTGTTGGATTTGTGTCATATTACCAGGTTTTCCTCCATATAACATATTTTGGTATTCCAAAGGATAACCACCAGGATTCCTTTGTAAATAAGTGGTAATGATATACTCATACTATTACATTGATTCTTTATCAAATAGCTAACAGGCAAATGTTTCTGTTAATGAATCTAATACAGACTCTTTGCTTTATACAATATGCCCTTAATAAACTTTATCACTCCATACAAATCCAAATTTCATTTTGCTCTTGGATAAGAGCACTTCATATAAAGGTCAGCATGGATACCAGCACTAAATGGTTATCTTTAACCTTGAGTTTGATCGGTTTCACTAATTTTGTTAACCATTACGTTTTAGGACTGCGTTTTATGCAAGAAGGCTGCCTGAGGTTAGGATAGCAGGTGTCACGGAGATGGAAAAAAGAAAGCAAAATCTATACAAAATAACATTAAAAATCGATGTGTTAATGATTGGTTTGTTTTAATGTGCAACCCAAACCGTGGAGTCCAGTAAAACCGATTGCAGCTATCGATACTTCCCCTGCAGGCACCAATGTTAACGAACACGTTACTCATTTTTCACCATTTAACGCCACCTATTAGCGCAGCCACAAAATCAAACTCGCTTACCTTTTTCCCGTTTCCACACGAATGGACGAGAGGCGTTTTTTAAGAATAAATGTCTGCAGAAGTAGACCAACCTCTGAGGCCAGGCAGCCTGGTCGTCGGGTCCCTCCTTCCTGGTTTAGTGCGCTGACCGAGTGTTAGCCGCCTAGCCTGTTAGCAGCAGCACCGAAACCAACTTAGTGAACAAAACAGTCGCACTGTGCCTTTACGAGAGGCGAGGCACTCGGACTACACGCTCATATTACACAACATATTTACTCGGGGATACCTCTCTCTGTGTGTGTTAACTGTGCTAAATAGTGCGCTTTGTCGACATTCACGGGTAGTTAACGACCGACCTCACGCTATCTATCGCTAACGCTGAGTCCAGATCACGCGAGACTTTTTGTGACGAAGCATAAACGTAGAAAAACCTGTAGAATATAAAATATTAATATATTAAATATTTGTTCAAATGTACTAATCTAAATATCTAAAAATTACACATACAGTGAATATATAAAATATAAAAAAAATAAATGAGTGCATAAAATGCACAAAATATGAAAAAAGATTATAGATACTTATATTTATAAAAGTATTACGCTACTATTTGGCATGGAAACATATAGATCTCTGTTTATATTTTAAAACATCGTCAAAAGAATACAAAATAAAATAAGTTGAATAAGATTATTTAATTAAGGTAAGATAAGCGATTGCCTACTTCACTAATATTTATAGGCCAATTTTTATTATTTACGTAAAGATATACATAATGTATAACAGCTTAAATACGGTGAATAGCATGTAGCTCAATGAAATAAACTACAATATGAGAAAACAAAACAAATGTGTTATAAATGTAAAGCATCATTTGGACACAGTTAATTATACATTCTGTATACATTTTTTCTTTTTCTTGTCACAAAGCATTTTGTGTATGTTCTGTATCTAGTCCTTGTTTTACAGAAAATATAATGAACACACTGTTATTATAACTATGTTCTAAATAATGCTTTAAAAACACGTTAAATGGAGTGTCCCCAGTCCCCAATTAAAAAAGAAACATAAAATGAGCGTGAAAATAAAACAAAAAGCCATAAATATTGACTGCTCTCTCAAAGTAATACTGTAGCTTCCAAAAAACTACGAAATAACAACAGAAAAAGAGAGAAATCCATAATAACTTTAAACCAAAACCAACCTTGGTGAGTTTAATGCAAATGAAAGGCAAAACAACTGCATAAAGACACAAAGACAAACATGACTAAGATGCAAAGCAACACAAAAGACATGTAAAGTTAACACAAAATTGCATATGAGGACTACAGAGACGCATAAAACCACCCGAAGGTTGCAAAATCACTAAAAGTATAAATAAATTAATTCATTAATTAAAAAGAAATTAAAAAGGAAAAAGAGATAAAAATGAAAACAAATAGATGGAAAAGACATCTACTAGACTTGTGTGTGTTTCAGTCCATGTGTCTGCTTCTCTGTAGCAGAGTTTGAGCTTACTATGTTTACTTCCATGTACATGTAGCATGGAATTCATTAAACACAAATATGCAAAACCTTACAGAAAACTTCACAGAAGCCAAAAATCCAGACACTTCCTACAAGACAGGCAAGGGAGAAGCACAAAGTACTGAAAGTCAAAGTGGTCATGAACCCCCTACATAAAGACCTTATAAAGGACTCAATCAAAAGTCATGATCTTGTTGCATCAATTTATTTGGTGCTTCAAATAAAAACCTTATGAAACATGTATTAACAGCATAATCCTTTACATATTTACCTTACCTAAACTTGTAAAGTGCATTTATAAAACATACACTTATACAGTAAGCGAGAAGTCCTGTTGTCACTGGTTGGCTTCATTGCACAAAGAAAGAAAATAGCATTCAAATCAAACAAGAAGTCATCGGGGTTCACAAATTAATCTCATTTCATTAAAAAAATGAAAAATTGGTTGTTAAAAATACAATAACTACATTCTGACTAATACTGAGCAGGAGTAGCTATTCTTCCTAACTATAAATAGGACACAATCTTGTCAGACCATCAAATATAAAAATAAAAAGTAAGACTGAAATTTTGATTAAGTTGTATTTCAGATGATGACAACTGAGCAATCAAACTGATGAATTAAAAACAAATGAGATGAGTGAAAATGAATCAGGCTTACATGAACACTGTTTACAGTCTGTCAATAATTTCATCCAACACAAAATAAAATAAATTTGGTCTTTCCACTGGTGAAAAAAGCACCGCTTCATGTTTATATCAGTGAAGTTCACACTGGGTGCAGATTGTGCTCTATTTTTATCAGAGTGAGCCACATAAAGACAGCTAGCAGCTGCTCGTGGGCCATTAGCCTCCTTCCACAAATACATTCAGTAAAGTTAGATTCTCTCTTGTGTCATTTCTGCTGGAAATGTGAGAGCTGGTAATGAACCGCGGGTTTGGGACGATCTTTTGCGATTCTTGCAGCTCTGTTCAGGCAGTGAGAACTGAACAGTTCCTCCAAACACAGCAGTGGGCAGCCAGTGATTTTCTGTGCAGAGTTTATGAGCCTCTAAAGGGCTATCCTGTCTGCCATGGAGCTGCTGGCATACCTCGTAGAGATGCAGTGTGACAACACGCTCAATGGAGCAGCAGTAAAAAGACACCGGGAGCTTCTCCTGCATGTTGTTTCTCTGGAGAAACCTCAGGAAGTGGAGTCTCTGTTGTGTCCTCTTAACTACTATGATGATTCATAACAGATTTCTTAAGATCACAACCCAAAACAGTTATTTTATTTGGTGGAGTTCGGGGCAAGGTTCTTCTTCTGAACTGGATAAGCAGTTAATAAAATTGATGGATGGATGGATGGATGGGTTAAAAAACAAATGTGTCAGAAATATAATATGGCAATAGGTCTGGCAAAATAAAGTGCTAATGTACATTTGTGACATTTTTGCATTTTGATTGTTTAATTTCTGTGTTTTTCTTGCATATTTTATATCGTTGTTACTCTTTCCTAGAAAATGCATTTCTGCAATTGGAAATTGAATTGCACCAATATTAACTCAAAGTACATCATAACAGAATTTTATAAAAATTACATTTATTAATCTAAAAAATACCTGAATTTATCTATAACTATGAACAGTATTGATCCAAATTTGCTTCTTTGAGCTGATTCTAATGTGGATGTTGACACTGTCACTGTTAAACCATTACTTTTTTCTGATATCACTTGCTGTTTACCATCTACTGTATTTAAATTTTTATCCATTACATTTAAAATTGTTCTTTAAGTATTCTTCTACACATTCGCAAAAACAGCACGTGGCTCTAAATGGCTCATTTTAAGCTTTTCCTTCCTTTCTGTCATTTATAATCTATTACAATGGTGGCTACTCATTTTAAATATGGCCTAAAATTCACATAAAGAGGTTGGTGCATAAGGGAATAATCCCTACGAGCTGAAAGTTCAGGGTTCAGACTACTCTTAATACTCAGTTCCAGAGAGTTTTCCTATTCTTGGCTCTGTATGATGTCAAAAAAAGCAGATATACTCTAATATGGCTCTGAACACAAAAGCCCCACCCACCTGCAGTGTTATCTGTTTGTGAGGGGTAGCCAATGAGAAGAAAAGTGACTTAAAGGAAGAGGAGTTAATAACACAGCTTGTTTTAGACAAACCGGGATTATGCTGAACTGTGAATCATGCAAAGCTACTCTAGTAGAGTCCAAGAAAGAAAATACGGAAAGGGGGAAAACTGGAAAAACTAAATAACAGTACAGTAAACAAACAAAGTTTAAACACAGCAACACAATTTAAATAAGGATAACATTGCTGATCTAACTGTGATCTTATGAACTGCTGATCCTCAAAGCCAACTGTGCGTCCTACGACATGCACAAAGAACCTGGTTTGAATTTTTACAGCTCAGTCTGGCACGCTGTGATCCCCTTACCCCTCGTTGACCTTCCACAAAGGTATGCAAACACGTCCTAATCACTGTCCTTTTCCTTTGCAGCACAGGTGTTGGACATTTATATGTGCCAGACTTAAATTTAAACCTGACAAATCTCTGCTTCACCCACAGAGTGAGATCACACGACGCTCCTTGTCTATCACCGTCTGTTACGAGCTGTTTATGGTGTTGGTTGAGGTTTAGATTCCAAGGGACAGAGGACACCTTTGACCAGTGAGCTCATGAGATTCATGTAAAGTCAGTGAGATTATAGGGATTCGTTTACCCGCTGGAGCATTTGTGCCATTTTCCAAAACAGAGGAACTCAAACAGCCGGAAAACTTAAAAACACACATGAAATCACTCATTTGAATTTCCTGACTTTTTCTTCACAAGAGGGTTAGTTTGTCTTTGGGCATCACACCAGAGACAACAGCAGGAGGTCTTCAATACATTTTTAAGGTATTCAGGCATTAAAAAAATGAAGATGGAGAAAGAGAAAGGGCTCACCTTGCAGCGAAGCGTGAAAGTGGCTTAAAACAGACAAGAGGGAGACATCTGTGTGTCATTGCTTGAAGAAGAAACCTCAGTGAAACGCGCAAAGACTCCAACAACCTGTGACCGTCTGACAGCCACTTGGAGAAATCGCATTTGAAGTATAAATAGTTTATCCTCTGGAAGAGATTTCAAAACTGCTCTCTGCAGCTTGTGATGATTTTCACTGTCTGCCACCACACATTAAATCTTCCTGCAGGGCCTGATGGTATCTTAAAAAAAAGCAAATATAATTGTAGTTGTTGTTTTCAGCGAACACACTTATGGATCAAATGGTCATCATCATCTCACTTTATTTATCATGTGAATTTTAAGTTGGGTGAATCACTGAGTTGCAGACAGTAGATGACTTGTGTTTAAGCTTTTGCCTCCTGCCAGAGCAGCTAGTGGTCATAGTGGGAGAAGCTGTCCGGCCTCTATCTCAGCCCACACAGTTTTTGGGCCGTAAAGACATGGGTCTGTGTGGCACCAGAGATAACAAACTGAAAGCCAGCGTTCAAACCTGGACAGACCGAGATGCTTTTCATATCACAGTCACCAAGTGGTTATGCAAAAACCAAACTGTCCTGGAGCATTAGGAGGAAAAGCATTTGCACATTATTATTATGACTCTATTCCCTGAGTTACATCCTATATCTAAATATTCCTGAGAAGTGCGTTGATGGACGCTTTATTTATCTAAAGGTGGAAAAATTGAGTAAAATGAACTTTAATACGAGAAAGATTTCACAGAAAGGCAGCTGCTCTGGGAGGCTGCACTCAGACACAGTGGCACTTTGAGGTAAATGCTAGCATGCTCATGTCTAGCAGCTATGAAGTGCATTATCAGTTTAAGACAAGCATCCCTTTCCTTCCTGAAAACAGCCACACTTAATGGATGACAACAAAATTTACGACGAACAGCCAGAAATGTCTTCATTTTCTACATCCAGTCAGTCTGTTGTTATTCAAATTTAAATCCTACTCTTATAAATCAGAGAAATTCCTGACCTTGACCAAAGATTAACTTCACCGTGTTATGGTGGACCACAACAGTCTTTCTCAGGGAGAAGGTTAAAAAAAAACAACAAAAAAACAATGACTCGAATGATAATCACCTGTTATGAAATAAGCAATTGCAACGCATTGCTTCCTGGTAAATTATTTTGAAAACAGAAAACAGTCCGTCATTTTCTGCTTCCTTTTCTGCCTGCCAAGCCGTCCAGGAGGCCTGATTGGATCCTGTTGGTGAGCCATTTCTAGCCACGTGTTCGCTGTTTGCAGAATTTATATCTGTGGGGGTGACATCGACATCAGGTTATGGCACAAGCTTGCACCAAAGGCTTACAGTGTAGCTATGACATAGATTTATCTGAGAAGTATAAATCCCACTCGTCATCGGTGATGATCCCAACTGTAACCCTAAAGCCTTGATTAAACTCTGCTGCGAACACAGACATGGACATCTGGGCACACGATTAGTCATTAAATTTCTGTCAAGTCTGTCAAGTCTACTTGAAGTCCACCTCCTGCAGCATTTACAATTAGTCCATTGTCAGGGCCCATTAAAGTGGCATAAATGGTATAAATGGATATGGCTGTGCGATGACATCACATAACACGCAAAATGAACAATGTGGCGAGCATAAATGGACCATAATGTAGTTTCCGCTGATGATTGAAAAACTGTCAGGCACACAGACATCTGCACTCGCCACCTGATTACATTTGCATCACCCAGAACCAAGCGGATCATATCAACTCACGAATATGGAAAATACCAAAATGCCCAAACGCTAAACCCGGCCAGTCAGAATAAGCAGTTTTTTGCTTTTGTTAAATCGTTTTCATTGCGACATTGCATGCTGTAGCGACCCCCTGAGAATCCCAAGGCAGTCAGGTAGCAAATAAAATAATAATTCTAACTAATACGGATCAAAAACTATTTACAATTTTCAGGGTATCGGTAGTGTTAGTGTACCAACTATAATGTCTGTGATCTCAGAGGGTTAACATAGACAAAAGTAGTTTTGTCTCTTGGTTCGAATCTCTCGCTTTGGGCCTCCCTGTGTGGATAAATTATGCACAAAATAAAAT
>VOQK01004246.1:0-10051 GCA_015052645.1 Benitochromis conjunctus | reverse complement strand
ACTGCGCTGGATGCAAAATTTCTGGGCCACCTGGACAAGCGTATCTCGGCCAATCTGCAGAGGCAAGCTCTTCCATAGCCTCAAGCCAATCCGCAAGAAGCTTGGTCAGCACTACAAGCAGATGTCCTACACAGCTGCCTTTCCACAACTACAAGTAGGTTTTGTTTTTTTGTTGTTTTTTTTTCAGTGTGTGCTACAGCAGCAGTCCGAGGATAAAGGTTTGCATTTTTACCATCAAATATGCCTCAGTTTGTAACTGTTCATTAAATTAGTGTTTCTCTTAATTATTGTATATTTATATATTGTGTACCCTTTAGGTGCATTATTGGGCCTCCTTTGCCCAGCAGAGAGGTATCCAACTGGAGTGCAACAAAGGCCATGTCTTCACTCGGGGCACACAAAGACTTATTCCACAGGGTAAAAGCAGTTTAATTGCAAATGTGTTGGGCCCCCAATATCCCATAAAGTAGGCTTCATAAGTTTATATGTGTGTGTTTTTGTGGTTTCTCAGCTGGCACTGTGATGAGGAGGCTGATCTCTGAGTGGAATGTGACTCAGATGGTTAGTGAGCTCTCACAGGTGACAGTCCACCTGATGGCCTCCACCTGGGATGAGACTGCTGACCACCAGATAAACGCTCAAGTGAAGAAGACGCACCTGCTCAGCCTGTCATCCCTTAGCTACCAGCGACAGAGCAACCGCATGGAGGAGGTAGCAGACAGGGCCTGAGGGCTGGAGTTTAAATGTATTTTTCACTGCCACTGCATGACTAATTAATGTCTTTATCTATATCTTCTATGTCAGGAGGTGAACACAAAGGATGAAACTAATGCCTCTTATACACACAAATTGCGTCTGGTGGATCTACGTGCTTCGTGGACAACTACAAACAGAAACATAGCCTTTGGGCTATATGATGGCTACAAAAAAGCATCTGTACTGAAGAGAAATCTCTCCACTGAAGCTTTGAAAGGTCTGAGAATCGACACACAACTGCAGACAAAAAAGCTCAAACGTTCTCCTACCACCTACTCCCCCACCACAGCTCCTGCCACACCAGCTGTTGCTTCTATCAACCGATCAGAAAAAAGTCAAAACGAAGGTAAGGAAGTCACTTGACTAACAAAAAGGCAACAGTTTTAGGCTTTAAGATCTAATACTTGATTGCTTCTCTACTTATCTTTCAGGCACATTGATGCTTCAGAAGTTGATTGAGGAGACAGACAAATTTGTGGTGTTTTCAGAGGAGGATTCAGGTGTCAGCGATCAGCTGTGTGGCATTGCAGCCTGTCAGACTGATGATGTATATAACCGCAACTGGTTTATTGAGTTGGTCAACTGTCAGGTAACTGCAGTAATAACAGCAGATATATTTCAATAATTTGCCGCTTTACCTTACCCATCATATGATGTTCATGTAGATTGTCACTATTTTTACTTGAAGAGTAATTTGTCAAATTTGAATTAATGGATGCACATTGATTGTCCGGTGTTTGTCTTTCAATCATCCTTTGCGTTACTCAGATGATGTTGCGTGGCACAGAGACTGCCGGCTGTGTGCTGGTGTCTGCAGCAAAGGCTCAACTGCTGCAGTGTGAGCATCACCCTGCCTGGTATAACGACACCTTGAAGCAGAAGACCACCTGGACCTGTCTGTTGGATGGCATGCAGTATTTTGCCACCATGGAGCCCAACCCATCTGAACAGGAGGACAGGCAGTTGTGGCTCGAGGTAGGCTCAGCTCTCATGGGGTCAACTAACCCAGTCATAGAATTAGGGCGAGTAATTAGAAAAATTCGATTATAAAAGATTCTAAACACAAATTCTCTGCTTCAGTGCTTTGTTTAATGCACAGCTCTGTAGCGCACCAATGTGTTAAACGATATAAACGCAAGCAAGACCTGCAATAGAAATCTAGTTAGGAAACAACATTAAGCCCAGGCAACCCCCTGATATGCTGATAACACAACAGCAGCAGTGATGATGATGCTGGCCCAGTTTAACGTGGAGCTGGAGTCTATTTACCGAGACGATGAGCGCGGCTTGAGTGAAAGAAAACATGTTTTTAGCATCCAAAACAGCCGCGCTGTTCCTGTACTCATTTTTCAAACTTTTACCAGGAAAAGCTAGCGTGACTCATCAATCAAAGCACCTGATCAAACTCCGCTGTGAGGGAAAGCAAACTTTGTAGCTTCTCCAACCACCACTGTTTGTTTATCACAGTGAAAAATCTGCAGAAAGCCTCCAGAAGTTGCATTAAGTTATGGAGATGAACTGATAACCTTGTCCGATACCAGACTGAATAAAATATACAGCTTGCTGAAGGCTGACAGCAGCCGTCCTATTTTACATGGGGATACCTGCAGCAAACAGGGGTTTTGTTTTGTTTGACAGATGTTGACTGCAGTTAAACTTTAAAACATTGCAATTTCTAAATGAAAACCAATGACAGCTCATTCTGAGCGCCATGAAGTTGTACTGTTATGACACTGTATTTAAAAAGATGAAACGAGTAACTGAGTAGCTGCTTTATTTTAAATTATTTCAGTTGTTTTTCCAGCAAAATAGTGAAAAATTAACAAAGAGCAATATTTGCTGACTCAATAAAGAAAATTGAAAGGCTCTAATTGTTTTTTTGTTTTTTCTAAACTAAACAGCTTTATCATCTCTGAGTTTTCTATTTATTTATTTTTAATTTTTTTTAGGTGAAAAACATTGAAGAGCACCGGCAGCGTAACCTGGACTCGGTGCTGGAGCTGATGGAGAGTGGCCAGGCTGTGGGAGGAATGGTTAGCACCACAACAGGTGTGGCACCATTTTCACAAGATTGTGTCCCTCACCATAACATCTGGCTTTTACTGCAGGACGCTGAACACATAGTCGCTACAGCTGTAAAAATAAATAAATAAAAAAGTGTATGACTGAGTGTATGATGATTTATACACTGAGAAAGACCTTTCAATTGTCAAGTCTTTTGGCATATTTATATTTTTGTTCACAGCTAAAACGTGATTTGCAGTTATTGATTGATTGATTTAAATGTTGTTTGATCTTTGATTGCAGATTGGAACCAGCCCGCACAGGTGAACGAGTCTCAGCAGGTTCAGCGTATCATCTCGCGCTGTAGCTGCAAGATGCACTACATTAGTTACAGTCATGACATCAACCCAGAGCTGGCCACTCAAATTAAACCTCCAGAGCTGAGGAACAACCACGAGAAGGAAGACCTGCTGAAGAAACAGGCTGGTATGTTTGACCACCAACGGTCCACATATCTTTAATTATGAGTGCTAATTTTCTGATAAGCGAGTGATTTTTCGGTTTGCTGTTTTTTCAGGTGCTGTGGACACTTTCACTCTCATTCATCATGATCTTGAGATATCCACTAACCCAGTTCAGTATGCTATGATTCTGGACATTGTCAACAATCTGCTCTTACACGTGGAGCCCAGACGCAAGGTGGGCTAGAGTCGCAACAGCTAGCTCTTAATTCTCATGCCCTAATAAACGTTTCAGCTTTTGCTGACTTGTTTCTGTGTTTTGTGTGGGGTTTCTGTAGGAGCACAGTGAGAAAAAGCAGCGAGTGCGTTTCCAGCTGGAGATTTCCAGTAACCCCGAGGAGCAGCGCAGCAGCATCTTGCATCTTCAGGAGGCCGTTAGGCAACACCTTGCTCAAATTAGACGCCTTGAAAAACAGATTTATTCAAACATCAGGGTAAGCCCGTTAGAGTCAAACAGTAAACTTGAATTGTTACCTTGTGTGCTGTGAAGGGTTTTTTTTGTTTTTTTTTGCATAGAATATTACGTTAGTAGCAGTTGTGTCTTTAAGTTTAAAAATAAAAACTATCTGGGTCTGTGGAATCATCTCTTCTTAACCCATTCAAATTTAAAGCACGCCTCAATATCTGAGTAAATCGAACACTGGATTTTTATAGCAGCTTGCACCACATTGGACAGCATTATTGGGTGCAGTGCCTGGGTCTTTTAAGTCAATGAGACACTTTGTTTCTTCTTCATCTTGCAGGCGCAATCCGAGGAACTGGGTTGCGATGAACTGATGGAGATTAACGCACGACTGCAGCACCAGCTGAACCAGGAGAAGAACGACATGCAGATGAAGAGTGAAGAGCTCAACATTCTCATCAGGTCTTATGTCAGCATTGATTTGCATCCAGCAGAGAGCAAAGGTGGCAAAAATGAAAAAATACAAACAAACATTTATCTGTTTTTCAGATGTTTTAAGGATTTCCAGCTGCAGCGGGCAAATAAGCTGGAGTTACGTAAACCTCCCGAAGATGTGAGTGTAGTGAGGAGAACGGAGATCTACTTTGCACAGGCCCGCTGGTGTTTGACAGAAGAGGACGGACAGCTTGGTATCGCTGAGCTGGAGCTGCAGAGATTCATGTACAGCAAGGTGAGCAGATGCTGATAATCCATCCAGAGTTTGGAGACAATCCATCTGCCTCTTACCATAGCCCACAAATTCACTGTCTTTAGTTCCTTACTGCATTTTAAAAACTGGATAAGAGGATAACAGATGTTATTTGATATTCTCCTGCTGATGAGATCACTGAATGATGACCACTTTGAAAAATGTCTCCCTGCAGCTGAACAAGTCTGATGATACAGCAGAGCATCTTTTGGAGCTTGGGTGGTTCACAATGAACAACCTGCTACCGAACGCATCATACAAGGTAAATAACTTTATCAGAATATTCAGATTTGGCTGATTAGCTTATTTTCACTTGCTTTACATTTATTTTCTTTGCTTTTTGATTGCTGATGCTTTAAGACTAGCCAGTCCTCTCTTCTACAAACCACTTTGCATTGTGACCCTGTCACTTTACAACCAAGCACAATGTGACATACATGGCAGACATCAATTTGACATTAACTTATTTGTGCCTGGTTTCCTCTGTGCAGCGTTTGAGGGTATGTATACAGCTGGTTCAGTGACGAGAAGTTTCATATTGTGCATGCGCACTTGGGAGTCACAGATGCATGTCTGACCCATTACAAGTTCACTCAACCTTACAGTGTCTGTGTTCATTTCATCAATAAAACGTGGTGTTTGTGTCTGTTTCAGACTCAGTCTCAGTAGAGCTTTCTTTATGTGTGTGAATCTAATTCCCTCGTCTCTTCTAGGTCGTTCTTCGTCCTCAGAGTAACTGCCAGTCTGGACGCCAGTTTGCTTTGCGTATCTTCAGCAAAGTGCGCCCCCCTGTGGGAGGAATCTCTGTGAAGGAACACTTTGAGGTGAGAATGACGCCTCTGAAACACTTTTATGGTGCTTGATTGAACGTTTTTTCTAACAGTATTTTGTTTTCATCATCAGGTGAATGTGGTGCCTCTCACCATCCAGCTGATGTATCAGTTCTTCAAACGAATGATGGGGTTTTTCTTCCCAGGAAGAAATGTTGAAGAGGAGGAGGTCACTGATGAAGAAGACAAATTTAGGCTGGTTACTACTGGTATGCTTTCATCAACACCTGTAATATGACTGTAGCACTTAGTCTCCAGACTCTGTGTGTGATCATCAGCCTGAAATTTATACTGACTAAATGATCAATAGTTTCCATTTTCTCTACCAGACATGCAGTGTCAAGTTGCTTTTCTGTTATGTCATCCCTCTGAGCTCTATGTAGAGCCTGAGCCACTTTGAATATGACCTTGATGTGTGTGCGTGCGTGCGTGTGTGTGTGTGTGTGTGTGTGAGGAAAAGAGAGACTCGGTGGGAGTATAAAGTGTAGTCACCCAGAGGCCAGAGAGCTTATTCTAATATCGTCTGTGACACAGGTATCCCTGTCAAACCTCGGCCATCGTCAGAGGACACCATGGGTGCTATGGGTCCCAGCAAAGGTGTCACCCAGGGACTGAACCGCACTGCTGGGGTCAGAAGGTCATTCAGGAAGGCTCCAGAGGTAGAGATGCTGTTTTATGTGTGCTAAAATGTACAGAACTTTATTTTAAGGCAGAGTAAGTAGACTTCATATTTCCTCACTCAGCATCCTGTCGATGACATTGATAAGATGAAAGAGCGAGCTGCCATGAACAACTCATTCATCTACATCAAGATTCCCCAAGTGCCTCTCTGTGTCAGCTATAAGGTGGGTTTCTGTGCATAACAGCTGCGACATACTTCTACAGTAAGATTCAGTACCCATTTATCACAGTAGATGATTGGTTTAAATGCAAAGAACAACAAAAATCATTCGTACAAAATACGTTTAACTAAGCATTTGTTTAACTGTCAAATATTGTATAATGTAATAGAACCACAACAGACCCAGTGATGGTTGCATGTTTTCCAGCATCATTACACACTTTATTTACCGGTTGCTGCTCACACGTGGCTGCCAGTCGCCAGCCAAACGTACACACGAACAACAACAAACAGCGGACGGAGCACAGATTTTAAGCCGGCGAGGCGTGATTACAGATGCTGCGCAGGTGCATCCATCTCACCCGCAGCAGCAATGCAGACCACGCCCTGCCACATTCCCCCATCGCCCAACTGAGGCTGGGGCCCCATCCGGCCGAACCTACTCCCCCACCACGAGCAGGAGAGGGAATCGGCCCGGACCGTGCCCCTGCCCAAACGACGGGGAGGTGTCACTCTGAAACCGTTTTAAAGCCAGCTTTACTCTGATAGGCTGCCCCTTACAAATGCAAGGTTTGAACAGCAGATGGGTGGTGGCTCACAGCCAGTTCTGTGTGACATCATTCAGATCCAAGAGCTACGATATCTTTAAAAGCTTTTGGCTCACAGGTATAGTGTGAGTCCCACGTTTGGATTCGTTCTAGTTTAAACAGTGAACATGTGAATCTTCAAAGAAACGTGTGGCTCAAAAAAGGTTGTACTAAGCTATGAATGCATCCGACTAACCCAGAGGTGGTTAGTAGGCATGCTATATTTTCTTTACATTGTTTTTGGAATATAAAAGGATCATAATAAGTGTTGCATTATACCACAAAATGAAAACTTTGGCTTCCATTTATGATGATTGTCTTCACTTAAGAGTTTTGAAAGTTGTGTTAATAAACAAAAAGCAGAATTTGTACTTTACACACCAAATCTTTAACCAGCATAGATTTATTTTTTGTTTTACATAGATATAAGAAAATTGAAGCTCAGCTTTAGTACCATTTATTTCACAACCTATTCACCTTACATACAGGGATTAGTTGTACAAACTCTGGCATCATTATTTAAAATGCTGACAATGAGTATCCATCAAGAGAGCAGGTCCCCTTTAATCTTGTGTTTACCTGTGTCTGTCTCAGGGTGAAAAGAACAGTGTGGACTGGAAGGACTTGAATCTGGTTCTGCCTTGCTTGGAGTACCATAACAATACATGGACGTGGCTCGACTTTGCCATGGCTGTGAAAAGGGACAGCCGAAAAGCACTTGTAGCGCAGGTACATTAACGTTCATATGTCTTTATTAAAGACAGATCTTTGATATTTATAAACTTGTCATTTTTGCTCCTTGCTGCTCAGATGATAAAAGAGAAACTGCGTCTGAAGCCAGCTGCAGGCACAGACTTGAGGGGGAAGGTGTCTGAAGGGAAGGCGGACAACAGCCTACAGCAGCAGGAAGAAGACGAGAAAGCACGTCTCCTCATCGGCCTCAGCACTGCAGACAAGAGCTCCGGCAAGAAGAGCATCTTCAGACGACATAAGTGACGCCTGGAAAAGAGTGGATGGTCGTCTACAGCAGCTGCAGGGAAAAAGTACAAAACATCACTCTGGTTTTGTGAATCGAGATGAAAAAGGAGCACGATGGAATATTTCAAGTGGATTTAGGAAATATCTTACTGTATCACATGAGCCTGCTGATCTATCTTCTTTTTTTTTTTTTCTCAGTTAATTCCTGTTGTGTCTTAGAATTGAATCTCAAGCAGCTTCGGGATAACTGGAGTCCCATTTTGACCAAATAAAAATGATTCTGTTTATTTGTGTGCCATTTAAAAACTTCACTCTGGTGTCATATACTCTGCAACCTTTGAAAAGAACGACCGCTTTGGTTGCACTGACTGTAGCGAGGAAGGTTTACAGTATGTAGCTGGCACTTCACTGTTACTGTTTCCTCTGCTTCTGAAAATCCCAGAGACACGCTACTTCCTGCTGGCTCAGGAACACACTGTTTATCACAGTCCCGCTTTGCTTGAAGAAATGACACTTAACTGAAGCACCTATCACTTGTAAAATAATCTGATCATAGAATATGTTTTATCAATTAAGCTTAAAGAAATTGATTGTGGCTGTATGACTGTCGCTGACAGGAAGGCCTTTATCCCCACACAAAATGCTGTTTTATATTTTCCTTGTTCAGTGGTGGCCTGCTTCCTCTCAGCTCACTGTTTTTTCTGTACCTCACCTCAGTGCAATATGACAGGAACAGAGCATCAAAAACATGATTATGTGTGGTCTAATGTGGCACTTGGTGTGTGACAGTATTGTGGCAAAAAAAGAACGTGTGTTGCACCTAACTGCTGAGTGTGTTTTGTAATTTGAACACTAAAGCACTTTTATGCAAAGTATTTTGATATTTTTGTAACCGCGGTTGTTTTCCGTTGAATTGTTGCTAAATCCTGATGTTTGTCACATTTCTGATCAGCCCTGAACATTTCAATTAAAATGATCTTATCGCAGCACATTTGCGTCAGCTTATCTGTCAATAACAGTGTTATTAGTGTGCGTGCGTCTGGTCTGTTGATCGATCACTGATCTGACAGCTGTAACTGGAGCGGAATCGCGCTCTTCCCGCAAACACGTGGGTGTCATGGCCGAGACGCGACTGTGCACCCCTGACAGGGAGAAAGGACGCGAGGCGAGACGCTGGATTCGTGGCGGTCTTACGGATTTTATGTTTTGTTTTGTTTTTGACTGAATTATTTGGGTCTGTTGGTTTCTGAGGATGCGATGGGCGGCGAGGTCAGTAAAAACCGAAAGGTGAGTAAGTGAGATGAGGCGCAGATCGGAGTTGTTTACCTTTAAACACGCTGTAGATACGGAGTGGTCACGTGTAGCGACTCCTAGATGGGGTTATTGTAAGAGAAGATAAAGGCAGTGGCATCTGAAAATCTCTTTTGCACTGATCAGCTCACAAGTGGACACCGACCTTCCTTCTGACCTGCAGTCTACGGCTCAAATCAGCTTCAGATCGTCTTTTATGAGCTCTATTATATTTTTTGGGGCGGGGGGTGTCATGCATGATCTGTGAGCTACAAAATGTTTTCACTCCATTTACCTCTAACCGGGCGCTGTTGAGTTATTTTTGAGGTTTTAGAGTTGAGCTTTTAATCAAATCAATATTTCATAAAGTCCAAACTGGAGTGTATTTCACATTTTTCCTCATGTGCCAAAGCTTTCAGCTGACTATCGCACTTTATTTTACCTTATTCAAATCTCAACAAAAACTAAATAGATTCTAAATGATTACAAAGCCTCGGTCTACACACTGTGGACAGGTCGTGCAGAGTTCCGGATGCCAGCTCATCATTCATTTCCAGAAACAACAACAACACCCCCACAAAAGCACAGCACATCCTTGTTTTACTGTCCTGGTGATGTTCTTCCTGTCACGCATCCTTCTTATTCCAGTGTTCAGTCACAAACTCTCCAAAGCTACACAGATGTTTCTTTCCTGCAGATTTTAGTTTTATTTATTTAGTTGGATACTTTACCTCTCTGTGTTTTCTGGTTTTCTGCCTTGCCAAATTTTTATACTGCCGGCTATTAATAATTATGATGTGGATGTATTACAAAACATATTGTTGTTGTTCAGAGAGTGGAAGAAACACTTTCATTACTATTAAATATGACTGATTTTAGTTGCAACTAAATAGAAATATATGTATTATTTTCATTCACCAGCAGATCATCTTGACCACGTCTACATGCGTAGATGTGTTGAGTTGCTGGCGCGTGATTGGCTGATTAGATGCATTAACGACCAGTTGGACCTAATAAAGTGGCCAGGGAGTGTTTCCCAAATAGTTATCAGATTAAATTACAGATACTCTGCAGTTACACGTTTCAAACAAAT
>VOQK01004242.1:2834-15564 GCA_015052645.1 Benitochromis conjunctus | reverse complement strand
TTTTGCATAAATCCCATACTAGTGAGCAACTACAAAACTTGCTATAGCTCTCCAATTATAGGAATGAAATTTTGTAGCCACAGCAAGGACTAACTGTTAATCCTTCAAACTTAGACTTGTAACTTTAAAAGACAAACATTGAATGAATAAATTAGGCTAAGTGAATAACCCACAAATAACAGCAGCAAGAGTGAAAAGGAAGGTTTAAAAGGTAAAACGTGTACCTGCGGTGATAAATGGTTTGGAGACGGTGGCCAAACTGGTCTCTCGACAGTTCGTTAAACAGTCATAGATGGTGGCACTGACAAAAAGGCAAAAGGCTGAGCTAAATGTGACAAAGTTGAAGATGTTAAGATTTTCATTGCAAGTGGGCAGAATGGACACGATTGGACACGAGGCTGGTATTGTATGGAGATGTGCAGTGGAGGGACAGTGGACAAAGGCTTTTGATTAGGACCAGAGAAAAGACATAGAAGAGAAAAGGTTCATGAAGGTAGTGAAGGAGGATATGCATGGGGTTGGTGTGACAAAGGAGAATGCTAGATATAAGGTGAGATGGCAGAGGTGGCAAAGGTAAGGACATTCTTAAGTAGAAGTACAGATACTTGTGTTAAAAAATACTCTGGTAAAAGTTGAATACTGACTCAATTTCTTTACTGGAGTAAAGGTGAAAAAGTATAGGCTCTGAAATGTACTCAGTAAGTAAGTAAGTCCTCTTTCGAGGATGTTCTACCAGTTTTTTTTTGTGCAAAGCTAACTGAACCTTGTGTGGTATTAGTATAATAAAATTATATTAGTACGTAGGAATGCAAACTTCAAGTGCTCCCGGCTTGAATCGGTTATGTAGAACATGAGCATAGAACAATCATTTATAAAAATGACTATTTTCTGTTGGCTACACTGTAGAGAGTGACTTTGCCTCGACACCTAAACAGGGAAATTAGTACAGTTAAAGTGGGATTCAAAGTGTGGGGTGACCCTGAAATTGGTTGTAGTGGCTCTGCGTGGGGAAAAGAATCACAACTCACAATCATTTCTGATGTGAGCTCCAGTAGATGTGTACAGGCTGTGATTAGCTGACCTGCTGCTACTTCTGCTGCTCTTAGTGAATTTACACATTTGAATTCAAACCAGATGTAAGCAGATCTTTGACCAGTGGGCGTGGCTGATTTCTATCCCCTACACTGCCAGTATACTGTTTATACACTCTTTATACTTGACAGGATGCAGTTGGTATAAAGGTGGAATTCAGCGAATGAATCTAAAGATCATCAACTTACATTTAAATTCATCTCTGCTACCACAACCATTGCACAATAATCCAGTACACTGTTTTTTGTTTTAAATTTGTCACATTACTGCAAGCTAACCTGATTATTTTCAGTTAACCTTTCAATAACACAGGGTTAATATACCCCAGTTCACTTTGCAGGATGTTTTAAAATATGAAAAAACATAACTTCACATCACGTACAATATTTTATTTTTAAAATGTGGTCTTATATATAAGCTTTAAATGTCCAATTTATCAAATACCACTGAGCAGTCTTTACCTTTAAATATAACATCTTCTTCCTCTCCTGTCCTGTCTTTCTTGCCGTTAGCTGCTTATTCTTTTCTCTCCCGGGGAAATACAGCAGCTAGACCTTGCTGATATGTGTGCTGATATTTGTTAAGTTGATAGAAATGTTGCATTTAAAATTACCTGTCACTCAAAAAAAAGGTAAATAAAAAATTAAAATAATTGCTCCTGCTTTCTCCTCTTCTTCAGGGCTAGCTAGATGTTGAACACACTTATGAACACCTCCAAAGGCCAGCCTCTCCCTTACAAAGAGGGTGCTCCACATCACATTTAGTCAGCTGAGAATTCCTGTTTGGTGCCTCTTGGGTTCAGTTTTCAAAGCGTGCGCTGTAGAGAAGAGTGGGGTAGATGCAGGACACACTGGAGAGATTATGGCCGTTTCTCAATTATCAAGTTCGCGAGTCCGGCCTTTGTAAGTTTGCACGGGAGTCCGAACTTGCCGAGAACGCAGCACGATCATTCTACAATTGGAACGGCAGTGCACTTGATGACATCACAGCTCTGGAGTTTTTACTGCTGTCCCCTCTTAATTTAACTGTGTTTAATATGTTATGAAGCTTAAGTTTAATCTCTGCCAAACCGAATAACTCAGGAACAAATAAAACACTGAAGTAAACCAAACATTAAAATTTAGAAGTTAAGTGACTTATATATCATGTTTAACCTGAGTAGCGAAAGACCGCGGGGGGTTTGAAAACGATGTGCCGGGAGTCCACTGTTCTCGCCGGCTCTAGTGATCCTTCACCTCCCGGTCAGCTATCCCAGCTGGTGGGTAACAGATGTTGCCGAAAACATCGGAGCACTTTTGCAAATATGTGATGTCTTGATAAATCAAGCTGATATTTGAAGTTTACACAGCTACATTCTCCCTGAAAACATTTTAAAAGTTTATTTTGTGACCCAGAAAGAGTAATATTTAAAAGGTTTTAGCCACGCTCCTCCACCATTGCCGCATTTGAGTTTTGGATGAAATGCATTCGGGGATATTTAGTACCAAGTCCACACAAGTCACCACCGATGCATGCTCGAAAAAACGAGAAGAGCGAGGACACATGGGAATTTTTCGCATTCTCGGCTTGATGCGTACTTTGAATTGGAACAGTACCTGGTCTCCGACTGATGATGTATCACAAGTCCACGAGACCGCAAGTACACACAAGAATGCATATTGAGACACGGCCTATACTGTATCTCTCCTGGAAACACTTCAGTTTTCACCCAGATATGCTGGAGGAGGTCGGTGGGAAGAGGGAGGTCTGTGTTTCTCTGGATAGGCTGATGACCACAAGACCCACCCCAAGATAAGCAGAAGACAATGGATGGATGGTATTTACATTTAATGAGATGACAATGAAACTCCTACTCCCACTTTCTTGACTGGGATGGGAGTTTTCTTAATCAAGGAAAGAATTCTCTCATCATTCACTTTAGTTGCTGTCAATGGTCTTTTACACCTTTTGGCATTTCAAAACTTCCTTTTTCCATTCCTTTTTTAGGCACTGTAATGTACAGTACCATATTGTTAATCTGACCATTCATATTATTTTTTTATGTCTTTCGCCTCTGTCCCTTGGATCAACTACTCTTTGGACTTCATCTTGAGAGTTTCAGTGAACAGATTCCAAATGCAAATTCAACACTTTGAATCAACATCAGTTAGTTTATCATCTTAAACTGACAGGGAATGAGAAGGGAAAATTCCTCGACTAGTCATGAAACTGCTTCTGTCTATTGTTCGAGGATTTGTTCATTAACATTTTACAAAAGTTACTGATGACACTGAAATATAATAAACACCTTTGAAAAACAACTGGAAATTTGTTATTCCCTGTAAGGATTTTACTTTATTTTGTTTTGGGTTTTTTTTTTGTTTAGCTGAAACACAAATGAAAAAGACTTAATAAAGACTTGTATTCTAGAAACCCACAGTAATCCATTCACAGTTTGAAGCCAAGCTCATCATGACAAAGCCAGAGCAAATACAAAGCAACACTGGGCAGTGTTCCTGCTGGCTTAGCACCTATTCCACATGTAATGAAAAACTGATTAAAAAAACTACACACAACTGACTCAAACCTTGCAACAAGCGAACTAAACGGGCCAAAAGGTATAAAATTCCTCAAATAATTAAAAACAAAGATTTGATATAAATACTGATGGTGTGGTGGCAGTGAAAGACATTCATGTAAAAAGTTATATAGACGGAGTTAAACCAGACGGAGGTAGAAAAACAAAAAATTCATGGTCACTGTGAAAGAAGTGGGTTTACTGATGTGATGCATGTTCAAACAATGGACTATAAGTCAGGACTTGACTTGAGAAGTTATTTTTGTCTTTTGTTCAGATGGGAAGAAAAACTATATGTATAGAATTTGCTGTTGAAGCGCCTGAGTTTTATTGCATCAGAATCAGACCCTGGAGCAGTTCCTTCCTCACTTTTCAGATACAGCCTGGGTTTCACTTCACTGATGTTTAGTATGAAGCTGTTGCTTTTATAACCACATTCTACAAGTATTATTGTACATGGATTACTGCATGCTGATTTATAGAAAGAATAAATTATAAATTGTTATTCTCTCTTATTAGAAACTGTCCTAAAAACAGCTACATGGACCTGCTGGAGGTTGACGGGGGTGACTGGATGGGTGGATGGAGGTGTTTAAAACTTTCAGCATTTCATTTGCCCATTCATTTTGTTTTCACTCATTTTACTTGCTTAGCAAATTTACATTGGCTAGCTGTATGCACTACAACTGTTCAGGTTAGTTTCAGAAAAATATTGTGCTTTAGGTTCAAATATGGCCCTTCGTGTCATTAAAAAAACGCATTAAACACATTAAAAATTCAATTTTCCTAGGCATATATGACACCAGTGGTCTATGTGTGATGAATTTAGAGTGACAGACCCATCTTACTATTGCTATAAAACCAGTGTGTTTGTACCTTGTCTGTGTTTGTGAAATGATACTGCCTTTGAACAAAACAACAATGTTTAATTGAGGCATGATAAAAGATTCTATATGTATATATTTTTATTTAATATTTAGCATTACAGTTTTAATGATTGTGACATCATGTATTTTAAAAGATATATAAAAATTAAACTTAATTACAAAATAGATAATAAATCTGAAAAAATGACTTGAACCCATGCAAGCTTTCCTTAAATGGATCCATTCCTTCTAAAGTCTTCTTGTTCCATGTGGGCCCAAATGTGTGACTGATGCTTGAATACAATTTTCTATGTTTATCATCAGTAATGTTTTATTTCCTATGGTATAGGGTGCTTTCCCTGCCATTCATCCAGTACCTGCCTCTTATTTTTCTTAACAGGGAGACTGGTCTAGTGAAAAAAATAAAACAAAACACTATACAGTCTTACAAAAACTGATAGATGCATCAAGGCGCTTCTCTGGCCCCTCACTGATGAAATGTATTCCCTATTTAATATCAGTTGACTGGAAAATTTCATTTTCCTGGCAAAAAGAGAAATCAGATTCAACATTTAAGGTGCTTGGCTTTTTTGCTTTCAGGTTGTTATGAAATACTTGCAATATTTTAAGTGATACTTAATATACAGTAATTTACTTAAATACGTTTGCTAAATTGATTTACAGAAATGGAGTCATGTCGAACAGTGTAAATGTTGTTGTGACTTTTCTGCTAGAAACGTTCTGATATTGCCAGACAAGATGCGAGCAACCGTTGAAAAAGGAGTAAATGAAAATATGAATCCTTGAGTAAACTGAAACCAACAAACAATCAAACAAAAAAAACCCTTTCCCTCTGAAACTCAAATGTAGATAACTTTACTTATTTCATATACGATTGTGATAACACGCAATACCCACTGTGTCATTTATGCCATCCAATTTTTTAACAGGAATCGAAAAAAATCAAGCAATCATATTTATTTTTATTTTATTTTATGTTACTTCCCCTGGTAGTCTTATCAAATTTACATTGGCTAGTTTAAATACCAGATCAATAGAAAACAAGTTCTTTTCTACATCTATTTAGAGTTCAAAGTACATCCACCCATAAACTTAACCTGTGCTTTGTTGGAGATCCTGATGTTTGAAGAAATATGATGTATATCTGTCTGTCTCATTACAACAAAGGAAGATTATGTTGAATTTGGCAACACATTTCAATAACATTGTTGCTAACTGTTGAAAATTATCTTGATGGTCTTTGTAAAGTTGCACATAATACTTAAAATTAATACACAGTATTACATCTATAGTGTGTCTAAGTGTTCAGTTCAATTCAATTTTATTTATATAGTCATAACAACAGTCACCTCAAGGCACTTTATATTGTAAAGTAAAGACTGCACAATGCAGAGAAAAGCCAAGCAATCAAGTTACCCCCTATGAGCAAGTACTTGGCGACAGTGGGAAGACAATATCCTATTTAACAGGAAGAGACCTCTAACAGAACCAGGTTCAAGAAAGTAAGGCTGGACAAAAGATATACTGTGGAAGAGGCCTGAAAGCCTCCCATCGTTTAAAAACCCTTGAACCACAAGTAAGCCAGCAAGCTGAGAGCAAAGTCTATTGGGGTGATATGGTACTATGATGTATTTAAAATAAAATGAAGCCTGATTATTCAAGATCAAGATATGTGAGGAGAAGGATTTTAAAGTAGATTCTGGATTTAACAGGGAGCCAATGAAGAGACGCTAGTATGGAAGAAATATGCTCTCTCTTTCTAGTTCTATACTCTTGCTGCAGCTTTTTAAATAAACTGAATGCTGCGTTACCTTGAATGTTTTTATGCTTCAAAAACTATTAAAGTTACAATAATACTCAGCATCTGCTACTATACATTTACAGTAAAAATACTACTTATTTAACATTTTATAAGAGCTTAAGTGTATTCATATAATTTAAGCTCCCATGATGAGTTAACTTAAAGGTAATCTTTGTGAAGTAAACCAAAACGTGTATTTTTCAGTATTTTTGAGCTTACCATCCATCCATCCATCCATCCATCATGCTGTTTGGCTGGATGGATGGACTTTCTCTGTGATTTTCTGTATATACCAAACTTTCTGCCTTTCTGGTCTATGTCAAAATGCTAAATTTGGCATCTGTGTATTAAATTCCTCCAATACCTTCAGTACATACGTAATGATAATTAATTTAAAAAAATGAATATGTCTGCAACTTGTTGACTGGTTGAGGTATGTACTAGCACAGCAATTGCAAAGGCAGTACTGTTCAAAAGAGTGAGACAGGATAGGGGTACTTTCAATAAATGGTGAGAATAGTGACCTGGAAATTACTCACCATATCTGATTGCTGTAGAATACGGTGTTTTATGACCTAGGATGGAAAAAGTCCAACAACAAAACGCCACTACCAATAATACTTCTGTGCATCACTTTCTATAAAACCTTTGTGTGTGACAATGTTATTGAGGTTAATAATAATATATATAGAAGGATGTTGGTTTTGATGAATGAGGAGCACTGGCATTTAAACTATGAATGTTAAGACAATCCTTTATTGAAAGACGAGCAGGTAATATCTCAGAATAGGATGGCTGAGAATGAATGTCCATGTTTTCCCTTAATGTGTTATCTAGCTTGATTGTAAAGATAGTATATTATACTCTTCCTCATCTGTCTTCTTTTTTGGCTCTGCAGAGTAATCCATTTCCCTCAATTTCAGGTCTTGAGGCTTGCCACTAAGGGCCCCAGGATCAATATTTGCCAAGTTTAAACCACAGGATTATCCATCTGTCAGGGCTCCCAACAGAAGCTCTCAACTGTGACATAAATCTTGGACTGTCCTCCACCATGTGAGAAGGTCACACCTCCAAACAGCCTTTGTTATATTATACACCTAAAGAAAGGATTAAGTAGTCAATAATGTCACTTCTACAAATACATTGTGCAAGCCAGCCCACAAAAAAAACTTAATGTCTTGTAAATTTGAACTTTATATGTTGAAATGTCGGCTTTGTTTGCTTAAAAAAGTTTAGGATTTGAAAATAGAAAGATCGGTTTCTCCAGTCTACCCTCTGTCACCCACCGAAGGAGAACAGCAACATGCATGTGTTTCAAACTAAACTCATAGTTTGAAAGTTCCAGAAATACTGCTATGACTCTTTATAACATTCTTTCTTTGGAAACACTGGCACAACATTTGGTTTACAAGCTATTTACACCGACACAAATAGATGGAAATGACAAATCTGATTGACAAATTACAATTTTTGTCCAACCACCGAGTTCCTGTGCCTGAATTTTGCTTAAATTGAATTTCACGTGCCAGTGAGAAGTTGTTAACACACTAAAAATACACTCAGGAAAATGTTGTTGTCAATGCAGGGTGGCATTTTGGCTTTTCTTCCTTTATTCTTTGGCCATTTACCAAACATGCTCATTGTTTATTCATTCAAATATGTTTTAGTGGAACAATGTTTTTCCCCATCTGATAAATCCTGTTCTGTTAAGAAAATGGGGAATTTTTGCTCTCTGAGAGTCAACAGATTAATATAAAACTTATTCATTATTGAATATAAAGCATGTAAATGAAAAGTCCATGTAAATGATCACATCTGGCTTATTATGGCTTTGCCTGCTTGTGTAACAGTGATGTGTGTAATGGGGGCTCTTTCACACAAAATACTGTTCTCTGTTAAAAAGATTTTGAATTTATAGATTTCGTTTCAAGGTTAGTGTAAGGGTTAGGTTAGCTATAAAAGCCCGTGGAAAATAAAGTTCATATATATATATATATATAATATTTACATTTCCTCACTGTAGCTCACTGTAGCTAAAATAGCTCCTGTTGAATTCAAACAGCTAAAGAAGCAGTTTCACTGTTCTAAACTAGTAATACAGATTCTTATGGATGAGTACAGTTATTCTTAGAGGTTAATGTTTGGTTCCCTGAAAAGCTCCACAGTAACTGATAAAGGGATGTATAGTCAAGAGATTTATTTAGAGTTACTGGATTGAAAACACCTGGAACAGCTCTTTCAGTGAATTTTAAAGACAGGCTGATCATTAAAGTCAACAAAATACTTTGCATCTGTGATTCCATTTGATAAAAAATATTACTGAATGATTTATTACTCATGGAACTGCAAATAAACAGTTACATATGAAGCTTTATCTTATGAATCAGTTGTATTTTAGCAGCTAACTCAACATATGGAAAACTAAAAATACCTAATTTGGAAACTATCATTTATTTTTCCTCAGCAATAAAAACACTGCAGATTCCTCAGGGTCATAGCTCATTCAGAAAGTTTTTTCCACTGGAGAGAAAAAACAAGATGTAAGGAATGTTAAAGAAACAGATAGAAGAAGTTATCTACCACCACTGGGTGCCAAACGTCAGAATGCTAATTCAATAAATAAAAATAATTTAACGTAACTAAACATGATTTTTTGAAGTAAAGAGTAATACGTTGTTTGACAATTAGAATCCAGTGAAGCTACATACAGTTGCACAGCAGAATCCAACAGTGGTGGGATGCAGGACAGGACTCCCCGGGGTCTACAGGCTGCTGATTGCACAGATGAAGCAGGTGGAGATTTGGGTGAGGATCTCTACCTAACCAGGATGAGGTGGAGACATGGAGAAGGGCTAAAGGCAGAATGACAGCACTGAGATTTAAAGCACATAGGACAGGGGCAGAAGGTGAGAAGAAAATGATTGGACTAGAGTGATGATGACACAGTTAATTTTGATAGCGTGGGAAAGTGGAAGTGATGTAAAGAACAGACTAGTAGCCTGAACACCCAGCAATGCAGACAGATGAGGGAATACAGATCTTCCTTATTGAACTTATGCATAAGCCTCATTGGGCTGTGTGAGTAGAATAAATGATTGACAGACTAAAACTCTTCACAAGAGTCAAAATTGCTTTTAGGCAAACGGTCAATACTCGTGGTGAAGAACATCTAAAGGCAAAAAAGTACAAAAAAATGTCATTCTATGCTTTTTATTTTAATATCCACACAATCGATAGCAATGATCTTCCAGAAATTGTACACAAAATCTCTGAGGTTATTTTATCTATATTTCTTGACCTTCTGTGACAATATGAAGTTTATTTTCAGAATTGTCGGTTGCGCGTTACAGCATGTCATTTTGATGGAGATTTCTTTATACTTAAAACGCACTCTGTTGAGAGTTAGAGGAATTATGCAAATTCACATGCAAAGGTCCCAGCAGGCTACAAAAAGGCTAAAATTAAGCGTCCAGACTGAGTCAAGCTGAATGTGATGAAGAGAAAGGACTAGATGACTATCATATCACTACAGCATTTGATAAGAGTCACAATTAAACTGTCACAGGTGGAGGTAATTCTCCTGGGTAGTTCAGGAAATCTTAAGCTCACCTATGGTCTTACAAGTCAGCAAAATGTCTTAAGTTCACTAGAAAGGAATGCAAAGGAGGGCAAAAAGTGGTTAAATCAGCTGAATTGAATTACAGCTTCAGGAACTGATTCAAGGAAGGAAAATCCAGTATTAGTATTACAAAAGTGAAGTTTTAATGTTGTATGGCATCTTTCTACAAACTTATTAGATTTAATCTGTGTGATAACCAAACTTGTTACACAGGTACATATTAGGCCCCTGAACTGTCTTGTGTATTAGATATGATGATGATAATATAAGCTCCTTTTAGCATCTATAAAGCAACTTTCAGCTGCTTCCTGAGAGCTTAAGGAGTCACCACAACAGGTAGCTCCACATGTCTGGCATGGGATAATACTGTGTTAAAAATATGTGCATACTGATATTGATATTAACAGTCAATCTAAAGTTCATGTAATGTTTTTAAATTTGTCAAACTTTCATTTCTGCCCTGCTGTTCTTGCAAAATGACTTCATTTCAATCTCAATTAAACAAAGGGAGCAAAGTACAGGATCACTTAATTACCAAATGAACAAATTTGGGTTTTTTTGATGACCATTGAATGGGTTGTCTAAATCATTTTTATGTGAAACACATTATTCCAACTTCAAACATTCCTACATAAATGTTTTGTATATCATCAAACCAGGGAAATGCATTAGAATCAAACCTGACATATGTATTCTACAGCCAGCCTGTCAGAAGTGGACTGGAACTGAACGGATCACATTGCTTTCTCTTCCAAGGTAAAATCAATTTAAAGAACACCTAGACTGCAGAAGGAGAGTGTGAGAGCATTAGGTTAAGAGTCACTCTTGGCCCTTGATATCTTTCTGTGATGATGACCCTGGCTCACCATAACCCTCTTTCTATGCTGTTTGAGTAGAGGTCAGAATTTATGCCATGCCTCTGAACCTGGGGTCAGTTTATCTCCATCCAGCAGCTGCTCTCTGTCTCCTGGTGTTAGGTTCACAAGTTTCAGTTTTCGCATGTGAATAAAACTGGTGAGGACTAAACTGTAGTCCACACATTGCATTGTTTCTTTTTTGACAAACCACACTACTCCCTGTGCACTCTGAGCCTTCAGTAGTACTTTCAATAAAACAAAGACATGAATAGGAACTATACCCCACTTATTTATTTGGTAACTGACATTAAAATTGATTTTTGCTTAAGAAAGCCTAGAAATGTGTTTAATATGTAAATAATTTGCAGGAAACATTTGTTTGTCTGACTTTTCTTGTTAGTGAAGAAATTATGTTTTTTTTACATATTTTGCAAATCACAAAAAAACAAGCAAACAAAAACATTTTGTAATGCAGAACTGAACCGGTGTTACATGTTATTTTCATAAAGTTTTCTTCCAAAATATAACCACAGACCAAACACTGGATGTTAACCCCATTCTTTGATCTGCTGCTCATTCATTCATTTATTTAAAAAAAAAAATGAATTATTTTGAGAACAAAATGCTAAAACTTACATTGCAAGTTGGTTCAGAAGGGGTACTGTAAAAATGTTGACTTAATGTATGAAAATATATACAATCAGAACATAGCACATAGTCCAATAAAGTCAAGCTACGTGCATTTACCACTCTTACAGTTTTTCTCAATCGCGTTGGCACAGTTATCACAGCAAGAATGCCATTCTCATCATTCCTAATGCAGTTAAGTTAATGCAGTTGTCATAACAGAGGCTTCTCTGTGTAAAAGACACTAAAACAATCAAAACCTTTTTCACATATGTCAAAACATGAAAAGTTAGTTAATTGCTTCAACTCTTGACCAATGAATAAAAACACTTTCACCACTGATTTAAAATGTAAATACTTAAAAAAAAAACTTTTATTGAAACCTTACTCGCGTTAGAAAAAGTAAAATATTATTATTTTTTTTAATTCACACACAAAAATCAGATGTGAGGGATTCATCTGAAACGTGACAAAAATGTTGAAACTGAGAGAGAAAAAAAGATACTTGTGAAACTATATGCACTGGAATAAATGCAAAGAAAATATATACAATCTGAGAACTTCAGCACTTGTTGCATAGTCCAGCAAAGCCATGCTTCATACATTCAGCAGCCAATTTATTAGGTATGCCTGTTCACAAAAACAGTATGCAGAAGAGCATCTCTGAAAGTACAAGATATCTGACCTTGAAGAAGATGGGGTACAGCGGCAGAAGACCAGGGGCCAGTGTTGTCTGCAAAGTACAGGACACTGACACTTCATTTCACATTTCTAAAATAGCCTCCATCGTCACCAGATCTAGAGCATGTTTCAGATGTGGCTGAAAGGGAAATTTGGATGAGCAGCTGGCAAATCTGCAGCAACTCTGTGATGCCATCATGTCAATATGAAGCAAAATCTCTGAAGAATGTTTCCGGCACCTTGTTGAATCTGTTCTAAAAAAGAATTGTGGCAGCTTTCCATTGATGGACAGTTTCACTTCTAAGGCTGATAGTGTGTTACTGCCTCGCCGTTTCATACATGTTTGAAAAAAATTGTACAGTAATTTAATTGAAAGCATGAATTCAATGTTCAGGAAAGTGAGAGATGTAGAATTGTGACTGACAAAAACAAGTGTGCAAAACAACCCAAAGAGAAAACCTTAATGTAGGTGAAGAAATGTGTTACTGATTTGAGAACTGCATTAAGAGTAGTGAGAATGACATCGCTGATGTGCGAACTGCACAAAAGTGATTGAGAAAAACTGTAAAACAACTGCTAATTAAATAGGTACCAGCTGGCTGTGAAGAA
>VOQK01004240.1:0-10042 GCA_015052645.1 Benitochromis conjunctus | reverse complement strand
GCCACCACCACCAATCGCTCTCACTTTCCCTCCCCTTCTCCCCCCCTTTCCCCCTTCTTCTTGCATCCTTATCTTACTGGTAAGGGAAGCTGTTCTGTTTTGACTGACAACGTCTATGGTCCTGTAATGTAATATTCATAATGTGTCACATAGTAAAACATCAATTTGAGCGTGATGCAGATTTCATGTCTGACAAGGTTAGGCTGTATGCAGGTCGTGACAGCACTGGCCTTGGGCAATAAATACCCAGCCCAATGCCTCAGGAGCTTTTGGTCTCTCAAGTGCAATACCCTGGTGTGCTGCATCGGTGCCCCAATTAGTGCAGTGACATAGAAATACACTATTCGCACAGCATTGTGTAGTCTGCACGGGAGTTTAAATAGCGTTCTTTTATTAGGCGACTGTACAAATGCTCAGTGGCCATTTGTAGTACTACAATAACAAGAGTTCAGTTCTCTAATATTATACGTAAATAGTGGGAAATGGTTATTTAGCACGGGACTCCTCAGAGTAACTTTGGTTTAAAATGTTCTGGCAGTATAATTCTCTCTGAATTAATTTTAATGTACTTTTAATCCCTTACTGTATGAAACATTATCAATTTTTCCAATTTCTCTGGTTTGGTTGATCAAAGAGATGCCAATGATTCCTTTTTTTGTTCCCCTTCACATTACTTCACAATCCAGACATTACTGAGTGTAATGATTGTTTAGAAGCACTTATGTTAATATTCTTTCAAATAATTCCTGCTAACAATTATAAAGAACTTTCCTGATGTGCCAATAAACACAGCTAAACAAACAGGTAAAAAAAAAAAAATGTTGTTTTGGTGTAACTGGAATTTAAGGGCAGCACACTGTAGATTCAATCTGGAGAATAAACTTGACAACAAGTAAATGAAGGATAACTTGGGTTTTATGAATTTCAGACAATCATTAGAATTTAAGCTGTTTTCTAACAGACTTCTCCTGGAATTTAATGCACCTATTATGCAGCTATTTTAATTATTTGACTTTCATTATATGTGTGTGTGTCATTGGTTCCCCCCCATCCATAGTAAAAAGCAAATTGCACTGTTCTAGATGTTAGTCTTACTGTTAGAACCAGACATACTTCAAAGGGTGTCAGAAGCCATATTTTGGTATTGTCAAAGTATACAGTAGCTACTCTTTTTCTTTTTCACGAGTCGACATATCCCAACCCTCCACCACAGCCAAGCCCAACCCTCCACTCTACCCCCTCTGTCTCTCTCGCTTTCTTATCCTCCCTCTGTGGTTGAGTTGAATCATTAATATCCCCACTGGCTGACAGAGCCTTGTCATCTGCTCTGACCCTGTGATGGTAGGTTACCTAAGGAGGATAACCTCTCTACATGTCTCCCAAGGGCATCTTCACATTTCATCATGAAAATGCCCTGAACAAAGTCTTTCTACATGGACGGAGACACTGGATTGGGAAGGGGCCTCTTGGATTTGAGTGGTGGAGCTCTCACCAGGAAAAGAGCTATTTTTTAGCAGCTAGGCCTCATTTCTAGAAACATTATTTGATTTATTCTCAGCTATAATACTCCTGGGCAACGTGCTTACTTTATTTTAGGAGAAAAAAAATCTTAAGCAAAGTCCAAGAATCCCATTTAAATCTTGGGTACCTGTCATCGATATATTTCAAATCGTTTTAAATTGATGGCAGAAGAGAGAAGCAAACTTTTTGGATGTCAAAAATATCACGCACAGAAGAGTTAGTCCAGCTGTTGAAAACTCTCTCTCCTCTAAAGGCACGCTTTCCATTGTCTCCAATACCACAAGAACTGCCATGTTACTTACTCATTGTTCTAGTCTGGCACACTATTAAAAAAATCAAATACAGTTTTAATTCAAAGTGGTTAAAGTCCCTTTTACCTGGTCTTACAAAGGGTTCATCAGTAGGTGCATAGTGTCATTTAGGGTCGTCACTATACTACAGTTTCTACTTTTCAATACAACACACAGCAGTGCAAAAAAGAGTATTTTTAAGCTAGTGCTCGCTTCTGGTGACTTGGCACTGTGTTTTGGTGTCAAATAGCATTTTAAAGTACTGTTTCTGTTTAGTGGCGAGATCAGCTGAAATCTCGGCCTTAACACTGTTTAGACATAAATGATTGGTTCATCCTATGAAATCAATACTTTCTAGAGCAGAACTAACAAAGTTTGCTGCCAGGCTCCCAGATTAACGTTATTGTTTTATTGCTAGCATAGCTGCTAGCTACTTCTTTAATGATACCATTAGCAATATAGCAATGATAGCATTTAATGATAATATTAGTCATCTGCGCAGTTATGGGTAAATGCTAACAGTTTAATGGCTTGACAGTAAAGTGCACACTGTTCGGGTTAAAATTTAGGTTAACAGTTAGCGTTGTGAGCATTAACTTCTTTAGTTGTTTGCTACAATGCTTTGTGAAGTTTTGTGTGTGCTAGAGGATGCAAAGACAGCACAGTAGGTAATTTGTATATTTAAAAAATAAAAAGAAGAAAACATGCAAACAAACACGTTTGGCTGTTAAATTATTCACAAGGGTTCATTCCATATGTTTGATTTGGCAAATGTGGAAGCTCATTTCTGCCACTTAAAAATAACAGGCAGAGCTAAGTTGAAATTTTGAGTTATCAGAGTTTTAAGTTGGGGGATCTTACATTTTTTGACTTATTTTGCATTATGTTTAAATTTTGACATACAAGTTATTAATTCAGAAACGTTGAATGTTCAAGTTGTGAAAGTCAAGATTTTGACATATTAACCTAAAATTCTGACTTACAGATGATAATTTTTTCTGTGGCTAAAGGGGTATTGTTAGGCGAGTGTGTACACCACTACGCCTTGGAGCAAATAACAGCACTGTTGCATATAAACTAAAACAGTAGTTTCAGTATCAGTTAGTAACACAATATAGGTGTTTTTTTGTTTTGTTTGTTTGTACAACCCTTGTGTCAAGGCTTGAAGATATTTCATATAGAAGCATGTTTTTGATCATGTCACAGGAAAGATGAAACGTGATCATAAATTTAGAAACGCTGTCTTTCTATTGATGACAATTTAAACATTTGTCTGTTTGCTTTGCTTTGTTTTTTTTCCAGACTGTTTTAGATGTTATTTTTCCTTAATTTTGCACAAACATATTTTATATTCCATGTCAGTCTAAACGTAATCCCTGCATCCCCTCCTTATTATCCTCAGGTGTTGAAAACTTTACACAGGCTTTGCCATCTCCCTTCATCGCCATCGCCATCATCAATTTGTCACGGCTCTCTGCACACAGGTCTTGTCTTTGGACATATTCCCCGTCCTTTCTCACCCTCCACTTAGGTGCTGTATGCGTGTCCTTTTTAGCTACCAGCTTACCCCTGACATACTGGTTCCTCTATTCCTGCCTGCCAGTGAAAGGATCTGTTGTCATCTGTGTATTCCAACCATTATCTTTTGACGTTTCGCTCCCTCCCAATGAAAGACAGTGTGTCTGAAAGCTTAGAGAGATATCTGTGATGCTTGCAGAATGACAGCTCCAGCAGACGGGTTGTATCTTCTTTCATGCTATTTATATGTCATACTTTTTCTTATCAGCTTTGAAGGTTATTACATACAAGAAAATATCACCATTAAATCTGCATCACTATTAAATCTGAGTAAACATGGCTTCTTTTCAACTTTTGTTGATGCCTGCATTTACATATTAGAATTTGTGTCAGTTTGATTAGTGTATCACGGTTTACGCACTTCCTCAGATAGTCTGTCTCTTTGTCAAGAATAGACCTACAAGGAGGCCTTTTATGGCAACAGTATGTTAATGCTCATTTTTTCCTGTCTCATTACAGGTACTTTGTTCTGTTCAAGTTGCCACAGCTGAAGTTTCTGGACACCAGGAAAGTAACCAAAAGAGAAGTGATGGAGGCACAGGAAAGGGGCGCATTCATGAAAGTGGTCAAGCCTAAGCCGGAAGCTGTAAGTTATGTCTTTTAGTTTAGTTTTTTTTACATTGTTTTAAGTAGCAGAACCTCTAAAGAACTGAATGGGTTTGTCACTTTGTTCCCTTTCCTATTCTCTTCCTTTATCCTTCTTTTCTTCCTTTGCGTGCTTGACTGTCACTCATCCTTTACAGAGGTCCTAGAACTGTGGCCCTTTGAAAATAGTCGGTGTCTCCCAGGGCCTAGGGTGTGCATGCGTGTTGTATGTGAGTGTGCGTGATTATGGCCTGACCTGATTTCGTATGCATGAGCCCAGATCAAAGACGACGGCCGGCTGTCCGGTCACACTTGTGTTTCCAAGTGTGACGTGGCTGGAGATTGGAGTGACAGCTCATGTACATGCTGCTCGCAATCACTTAATTATCTCACGTCAGTGCATTTATTCATCCTTGTCTTGTTTGGGACCCCAATGAATAAATATAGTATAAGAAGGTTCACCCCTTTTATTCCTATCCCCTCGTTTTGCTCATATTTTAATGCACTATAAATTGTCATCTTTTGCCCAGATTTGATTTCCTGTAACTGTAAGATCATGAAATATTTACTGTTTGGATCAGCTTAGCTTTGTCATTTCAATGCTCTGGGGCTCCGACAGTGAGCCTGGGAGGTAAAAATGGATCCAGAGAAGGCATTCAGTGATAAATCAGAAGCATGTGAGTCAATGTCGGGTTTAAAAGTGCACGACAAAAACAAAATATTTATTGATTCAGACAATGAGCTAAGATAGTGTACTCTTTTAGTGTCAGATCATGCTACTCTTTGTTCTTGATTCTTCATGCAAGTGGCAAGTGAGATAGCAAAACACTAAAATAATTTAACCTCCGTCTGCCATGTTTGGTAGATGGAGAAGAGTGGAATGAAAACACTGTTCATCCACTTTATATAAAAAGAAAATGGGGACCTCTACAATGCTTTTTGGCAGGATAAAGTCACTTTTAAGATTTTATTTACATAGCCTGTCAGTGAAAAAGAAATGTTTGCTTTTGTCGCCACAGCCCTAGATGAAAGGAAAGATAATCACTGATTCGGGCTGACATGATGTGTGTGTTTTTGTGTCTTTGCGTCTTTGAACCTGCTGTATATGATTATTTATTCCCTATGCAAAGTAAAAGGTTACAGCTTTGATGAAAATGCGTCTACCGAACATTTCGCACAGCATTTTGTGCGGCTGATCATTCTCTTGTTGTACTATGTACACTTCCCTATTAGCAGTGTTGGACTGCTAATGAAGAGCATTTTTGCTTGGACATATCCTGCGTGGAGGATGTCACGGCAGCATTTCCATAACATTTGTTTTGAGTTAGATGAGACGTGATGTGTCAACTATCGCAGACTTGATGAGCCATGAGTACCTCCCGGCTTTAATTGTCCGCATCATCAGAGTGATTGTAAGCTGACCGATAGTGCGGGCCACCAATTAGTGAAACGTCTGCAACAGAACAGGAGATTGGGAAGAGATGATGGCATAATTAGATATTTGTGTTTTCTTTTATGTCTGGTACAGCAGGGTGTTGCTCATAGCACTGGCTCATGGTACAGTGTCTGCCATTAGTTTCATTACAAAGAATGGTAATTAGATGTCTCGCTGTCACTAACACTACCATTCGAGTCTCAATTAGTGCAAGTACTGTGGGGGGGGGTAAAGGACCACGATTGTGATTTAAGACATTTATTTATGAAACTGATTTGGGGGGGATAGCTCTGTGTTCATTTATTATTATATGACAACTATTCTCTGTATTGTTAAGAGTAAAAACTAAAACCTTAATAACAGCAGCAACTGCAGCAGATTTACAGTGGTACGTGCCCGTTTTTGACAGCACAAACTTAAGGAAAAGCCCCTTTCATTCTCCCTGCATCACATACAGTATGTATTGGAATAGTTAATGGGCTGGCTTTGAAAGAGACAGCGGTGAACTTTCGAGACCTCACTTGAGTCATATCAGAGTGGAATATGACCACAATTTAAACTCCTTTTCAGTCATGCCATTTTGGCCTGGCACAGGGGATTGCCACATGTTTCTGATAAAGCAGTTATGGTCTTTAGCACAATATGAACACCATAACTTTTCATACATTCCCAGTGTTTTCTCTATTGCCTAAATCACAACCAGACATTAAAGAACTTTTTTTTTTTTTTGTAAAGCGAGGCAGACACATACAAAAGCCTGTAATGAGATTTACAAGTGCAGAATTAGCAAAGGAAAAAAGTTGTAGTCTTTTGAAAGGCGTTAAAGAACCAAACGTTTGTTGTGAGGACACAAAGTCTGACACAGGGGAAATAAAGGATCATGTCAGATGAAAGACTTACATTTGGGCATTTGTTTGATTGTCATTGGGTTGTTGTAATGCATTTCGATATGGAAGCAAAATGACTAAGACTAGATGGAGAAACTGTACAAATACCTGAGGTAAACAATTAAAAAGAAAGAAAGAAAGCGGCAGGGATGATTAGTGTTTTCCCAAAACCTCAACACTAAGCAGAGTCAGAGTGGAAAAGCCTTGAGCTGTATTTGGGGAAATTGGGCGTGTTGGAATGCAATAATGTGATAATTCTCTTTGAGGACTTAGAGGTCATGGAATGAAATGGCGTCAAACCACGTAGAGCCATTTGGACCGTGCTGGGCTGCTTTTGGAAAATGCATGTGGTACATTTTGGCTCAGTTAGGCCACTCCACTTCCGCGCAGCCCACATTATGCTGTCGAAACCCTTGGGTTAAACTGGCCATGTCTATCAAAACACTGTGACAGCACTTTCTGTTTTCAGATCCCAAGAAGAGCTTAAAAAAAGTGCGTAGCGAATTTAACTAGTAGAATAACATTTACTTCTTGCCTGATGTTTAAGAGCATTTCACAGTAAGTGAAGTAACTCCACAGGCCCCCTTACTGGTAGCTACGTCAGCGGGTATAAATGCTCCTCGGCTGTCACTTAGATTTTGCCCGGATGAAGTATTTGACTTGATTTTCTAGCATGAAGACAGTTTTTTTTTTTTCTTCCCCCCACATCCTTCTCCATATAATGTAAAGCAGACTGCATTGCAGGGTGGCTTGAGCCAGCTCCCGGGTCCCATGAGTCTCTGCACACAGGGTAACGGTTCTTCAAGGGAATTGACAATGACAGAGCCAGGAAAGTCCTCAAGTGGATCTTTTCAGTTCAGTTTTTTCTTCCCAAGACACTAACCTGTTTTACTCTGCAGCACACAGTGGTTCATTTTAAGTTTGCGCTGAAGGGAGCAGTTCAAATCTGAGATAGACTACATCGTTTTAGAGCCATGATTGTGCATTATGTGATGCACGGTTATGATTTTATGTTTTTTTTTTCTTTTTTATCGCATTGCAACTCTGCAAAAAGAGGCAGTATTTTGCTATAGGTTGGTTGTTTAGCTTCCTCAAATGTATGCTGCGAAGAATGTTTCTATGTTCGTCTCACTGCTTGAGAGTTATGAGTTCCCCCGAAGCTTTCAGACATAACAAACAGTATGCAATATAGCACTTTGTGAATGTGCCTTCAGTGGCTTTGCTGAATCATTTTACTGAACAAATGTGTCCTCAGAGAAAACTCAAACAGTATGGTTCGCAACAGGGGGAGGGAATATTACCCAGCACATTGCCACGGAAGCATGTTTATTACCACTCTTTACTCTCCGTTTGATTCTCCATGTGCACCAGATATTACACCTAAAGAACCTGGATTTGACAAATTCCTGCATCAAATCAAGTTGAATGAGGAAAGAACTGCATAGTAGTAGAGGGCAAACTATAACCACACAAACTGCCTCTCTGCCTTATGTTCGCTCAGATGAATTCTCTTACAGACTGTGATTTTCATGCTTTTAAAGTACGTTTTGTTTTCCATCTTACATAATCTCTTATTATCTGTTAATTGCGTCAGGCACTCCTTGAAACGCTGCTTTTCTCTGCTTTTTAACGATAACGTATCCTAAATCTGAAAACAGCTGTTTGTAATTGTTTGAGTGTGTTTAGTTCGTATGATACACAAAGCACAGCGCTTGCTTTTGTCAGATACTTCCAGGGTGCCACAAGTTCGATGCGTGTGTCAAAAACTGACTGAATGGCGTATGCTTCCGTGTGAGCTTTTCTCTGCAGCTGACTGCTGAAATATGTCCAGAGTTTGGACCAGTAGAGCAAGCTCTATTCTGAATGTCCTGGCAGCTTCAACTGAGAGGTCACGCAGGGGTTATAAGCTGGGAAAACAACAGCAATTAGAGGGAGTGACTCACACTGTCCACATAAATCATCCAGGCCCTGCATATCATAAACACACTGTAAAACTTTAAAGCACAATTAATTGTAAGGAAGTGAGCCAATATTGATTTATTGCCTATTTCAAAGCATAGAGACATGGGGTGCATGACCTGAGTGTCACGTCACTCTCGCAAGGCAAAAAATGATAGATGTATTATTCGCTTTTTTTGGCTGAACGCAGTGCATAAAAACAAACGTGTGTTTTCCTAAAGGCCTTTATGAGACACTAAAGTGGCCTGGCTGCATTAACTGCCTCTCCTTCTGCTGGCATCCGGCACAGAGAAGGCACGCCTCTGTGGTGAAGCATTTGTTGTCTCGATGTCTCTTGCGTTCGGCAGTGGAGTCTGAGGCTTGTTAGAAAGCAGACCCAAGGCTGGCCAGCAATAATGAGATGTCTCCCTTTTTCTATTTTCATGTTAAGTTTTCATAAAGTTTGACAAATCATGTGATCAGTCATATAACCTTTTTTTTTTTTTAAAAGTAAGTCTTGGTTAAGCTTTTATTACTTTAATAATATTAAGTGTCTGGGATTTGCAAGCTACGTAACCTGTTGTCTGAAAATACTGTTCCAATTAAATCCTTCCTAAGGCTTTGGGAAGGACAGAGTTTTTATTGTAACTTTGCTGATTTCAAATTTCCTTTTAAATGTAGAAATGTGCCGGGGAAAACCCAACTTGTTCCTTCCAGTATCACCGATCACTTGCTTTATAATTTTTGGACATGCATGAGGATTTTCTCTGAAAATGTGCCTCTTAAAACAATGTCTTTTTTTTTTTTCATTGCATATAATAGGGCTGCAAATCTCCACAAACCCCGTACACGCACTGTAACAACAATATCATTGCCACTAAGGCTTCTCTTCAATTACACTTCTTATCAAATGATGGTTTTTAGCTATTGCATCGTACAGCATCCCAGTGCACTGGCCTATCAGTTCAGTCAGAGATAATCCTCCCTTTTGGTCTCTTTGGTGACAGGAAGATGCTGCAAGCGTAATAAGAGACAGTTGGCTTAGTGTTTTCGGAGCTCGGAGGGGAAAAAAAAAAATCCATCTTTCCTTCTCTTCTCTTGCCCCACCGGGTGCTTCTGCGAAACTCCAATAAACTTTAATTCTTTCAAAGAGATCTGTTATTAGTTTGCTTGTCTCTTTTAGTTGAGGTTGACTGTACACATTAATCACTGTTTCAGCACTTTATAGTTTACTTTGAACTTGATTATCATGTGCCCCTGCTCAAGGCACTTTTGGTTAAACTTACTTTATGATTTTTATGAGGCAAGGCAAGTGAATTTGGTGTTGTTTGTGTGTTTATGGCTTGCAAATGTTAATTATTTGTTATTTATAAAGTTAAATCAGCTTTAGAGCTTGGAAGCGCTGCTAGATGACGCAGGGAAAGTCCATACAAAGTGAGTCAGAATAATTATTTTCCTGTATTGCCAAGAGTTGGGAGAACCGTTTCTGAAAACAAAGTTATATTACCGCTGCATGAGGTAGGGTTAGGGTTAGCGTCAGGGTCGTCAGCACCTAGACCTCGGAGGGCTGATATGAGAAAAAAAACATGGTGCTTAGAACTCTCTCCCCCAGTGCGCTGGATCACTCGAGCTTTAATCCATTATGCCAGTTGTTTCTGTTGTTCAGTGCGGTGTTAATGGAGATGGAGTCATCTTTCAGCAACAGTGACTTTCATGAGTCGGCAACAGAGGACAGAGCCAGAACTGAAAGTCCCTCCACTGAAGTTTGTGCTTACACAGGCCTTCTTTGTGGTTTTTAGAGCTTGTCA
>VOQK01004239.1:0-18270 GCA_015052645.1 Benitochromis conjunctus | reverse complement strand
AGAAACGCCTCCCCCCCCCCCCCCCCCAAAAAAACAAGAGCTGTCTCTTCCCCAAGTTCAAATGAAGCATGAATCATATTCGATCAGAGCCATTTCCATGAATGTGTGCCAGCTTAGGACACATCTGTCTAACCGAGGATGAAGCTCAGTGCTGCTGCCTGCCGCCAGCGTCGTGCTCACACATACTTACGCTGGTGCACGCGCTTCCACACAAACGCGCGGTCCGAGGAAAGTGGGTTAACGTGTTCATCCCTCAAAGCTTCATACAAATGCTAATTTTATGGAACGCTTCTCTTGGTCTGATTCAAAAGAGCAACTTTATTGCTCAGGGCTTTCATTGCTGCTCCGGTCAGCAGGATGGTCCACTGACACACATTCTGCTGTCAAATACAGACTGTGAACAGAGGCTGTGACATAAAAACAAACAGACTGGGTCTTAGTCACAGTTTTGACCCCTTTTCAGCAAATTTCATAGTAAGCTTTGTCTACTCTTAAGATTGACTTGAGTAAAAAAACTGAAATTGGGTTTTTTGGAAACCTGGAATGTAAATGTGCCCATCTTTAAAGCACTTCGGGTCAACATGCATTGTTTAAATGTGCAATAAGTTGTAAGTAAAATAGACGTGACAGCCAACACAAAAAGGTTCAGATATTTTTCATAGGGCACATTTAAAGTATAACTTCTCATTTCTAAAAAAACAAATGTATTTAGTTAAGCCACATACTGAACTTGGAGGATAGAAATAAAGTCTCGATCCTATAGTGCTAGTATGAATCTGATATCAGTACAACCATTTGTATTGATACCATCGATATTTGGATCGATCAGCCCACATCTACATTAAACCCCACAAACATATTCCATTTTATTTTGCAATAAGTCACATTATGGAAACTAATGACATGCTAGTTATCATCTGACTGGTTTTCAAACTGAAATAATTGATTTCATGCCATTAGCAACTGTGGAACAAGCTGCATACACATTATTAATGGATTAGTGACATAACTGAATGATGAAGTTCATTGTTCACTCCTTTTAGATCACTTTTTAGACTTTCCTGAGATACAAATTTGACCCCTTGTCAACTATGATGTCCTTTTTGTTCATTAGTCAGTTCATTGTGTTTGTTAGCTAGCCAGGTGCTAACTTTCACTACTCATGTTTAGGCAATGCATGAGTGTTTAGAAGAGTGTTGACCTAAAGAACTTGAAAGAAAGTGGCTGGGCTTTTTTAAGTTTCGAAGACGTTTCACTTCTCAGCCAAGAGACCTCTTCAGTTCCTAAACCAAAAGGTGGAGAGTCCCAGGTATTTAAACCCTAGCCGAGGTCGAGGATGCCAATGTTTACATTATGGACCGAGAAGACAGATGGTTTGAAAAGAGGAGTAAAGGAGGCTATCTATGCCCACTGTGAATGACCATCATTAAACAGTGGGCATGGCTTACAACACCAACTGTCTCCCACCTAAAATTGAGTCTTGAGATTCTTTCCCAGGTGACTCAACCCTCCTCAAATCTTGTGTTAGGTGATCTCAATAGACCATGTGACCGGGAGAGGCAAGGTCTCACAGTGGTTTCACCTAAAACCTTTCATGGTAATGACCCACACACCTTGGCTAATGTGATGGCGCACATGACTAATAGCGGGACGACCACCACCTAAAGAACAGCCCCCACTAGGGTTTTAATACCTGGGACTCTCCACCATTTGGTTTTAGAACTGAAGAAGATTCTTGGACAAGACTTAAAGTAGTCCAGTCGCTTTTTCCCAAGTTCCTTAGACTATCATGACCTGCATGACTGAGAACAGACAAGAGTGGTGATGATAAATATATTAAAACCAGCTTTTATAGTGCACAGTCATTTTGTAAGTTCCTGCGTGGGGTGTAGTTGCCTGCTAGGCTAGGCTAATTCACATCACTGATCAGTACAATTTGACCATGTATTTAGTCCCTGTGCTTTTTTAAGCATTTTTTAATAACATTTGTCAAATAATATGGCTTGCTGTGAAGCCAATTATACAGCAGCTAGCTAGCAAGCAAGGTCTTAAACAAGCTTGCTAGCACTCAATCCTTGCGCCCAAATATGGCACTTCTAGCTCAAAAAAAGAGAAAAAAAATATTCTTAAAAAACAATAATGAAAAAAATTTAAATGGCTTGTTCAACGTTCAAAAGCAATGGGTGATGTCGCTGTAGCTATGTCCATCTTTTAGATACAGTCCATGGTTTTCTCCAAAGAACAGCACATGCTATAGCATGCTACAATTACTATCTGAACAAAACCTGTGCTCTTCTAACTTGGAAGTTAGAGAAGACCCAAAAAAAGGAGGTAAACAGATTGGAAGTGGGTTTACAGTGCTCAGGAGTCCTGGTGATATGTCTTCATATCACTCCAGCTTGCCAGGATACACAGGAGATTTCAATCTGGTGGAGTAAATGTGGCAGTTTACTGTGGGTGGTGAGGATTTATTGCTTTGAGGCAGTGAAGGAGTGCTTCACACTGCTGATGGAGGGAGCAAATGCTGCTGCAGTCCCCACTGCCACCTTACCCCCAACCAACGTATCCTAGCAACCGCGACCCTGCTCCCTCATTACTTGCGTCAGCGGTCGGCCAAACTTCCTTCCTCGATAACTTTATTTATAAACCAGATGGCTCACACATCTCTGGATAACACTGTTCACGTCAGCGCACATCAGCATCGCTCCCGCTAACAACGCCGACTCTTTATTGGTGACAGCTGGCAGTGTAAACATCCTTTTTGCTGCCCTGAACACCATTTTAACAATGATAACCAACAGGATAACCAGTCCCTTGTGTCTTCACCACGTTAAACACTTGAACACTGAGTGGGCCAACTCAAGCATCCTGTCCTACTCATCTTTATACAACATCTTTTTCAAAAAAAAATAAAAATAAAACAAAACCCTTTCCATTTGTGTATGGGCATTATGCATAAATGTGCTCTGAATTATGCATGTACCCAGAATATACTTTTTGTAATCACTATTAGGTAAGTTATTTCTTTTTTTAGGTGCAGCTTGTGCTTCATGAAGAGGAAGAGGAAATCTATATTTAACTTTCCATTTACTGAAGACAAAAAGGAGGGAGCCCACACACCGAAGACTGTTTACAGAGACGACTCATTTCTCCACCGAAATCATTTCATTTTAAGAAAAAAAAAAGGTCACATTGACAACAGGTAAGGTTTGATGGGCATTTTCGCTATGTTCTGATATTTCGTTGAGTGACACGCAACAATAAACACCATACTAACATCTAATGAAAAACTGTGAGAGCTGAGAGATGAAGAAGTTAAATTTGAAGCAATGTGACACCATTTATAAATAATTATAGTTTTTGTGTGGTTTGCTATCGTGAAGCTTGGAGTGTTTGCCTCCTGCAAATTGGCTGCTTCTGCAAAATCTGCAGGACTGACTCACATTTAATCTCAAATTATTTTCAGCTTTTCCTGAAAAACAAAAAACAAACGCCAAGCTGGCCTGACTTGAGAAAGCCAGGCAGGGACAGCTTCTTATCTCTGCAACAAACTGGGCCGACCGCCACATGGCAAGTCACCGGAAAAGCTCAGTTGCCCTACAGACTGTCAGCAGGTACCCTGGCAGCAGTGTAATCCCAGCCCAGGTTACCTCAAAGACCCGAACGTCAGGACTGCTGGCCTCCATTTAGCCTGTTCACCCATCAGACTGCACTGCTGATACAATCACACAATATTACATCCCGGCTGGGTGGATAATCCCTGCAATCAAAACATCATCATCTCAGCTGAATGAGCAATAGTGCACAGGGAGTATGCACGGTCCAGAGAACAGACACACACACACACACACACAAAAACAGACCGACAAATACATGCACACACATGCCGCAAAATGTCCATTAACAAGTGCTCAGACAGGCCGCACACATTCAGCAACTCACACATCATTCATACAAAAACACACACGCGCAGTCAAATAAGACTATTATTGCTTTCAAAATATGGACGCCGCTTGGCACAAAAGAGAGTGAGAGGGAGTGAAGGCAGAGAGAAGAAAATAGCCACTACAAATCCACTCAGACAGAAAAACAGAAAATGCTTTTCTCCTGCTCCTGACGGAGAGGCCTCTGGATAGACACAGGGACTCCTGATGCCTTTTTCTCGCTCTGTCAGTTTCCCTCTTGTTTCCCTTTCTTTCTCTTGCCCTCTTTTCCCTCAATCTGCACAATTATGTTTGATCTCTTTTCCGTTACAATATAATTCAATATCTTAACTGCGCCTCAGCAGCAAGAACTGGGAGCACTATTGATAGGAGAGACGATGGAGGGTGGTGACGCTGATGGTGAGGTGAGTGCACGCTCCAATTACAGAAGAAGAGAGTGCTGAGAAACCAATTTCAGCTCGATCTGATATCAGATTTTGTTATTCACGGAGAGGCAAATGAAAGCAAACTGCAGCCAGAAATAAACTGCAGGTGCAGGACTGCAGGGCTGTGGATCATCTCATTTTCAGGCTTCAGGGTATGCTATCATGCTCTGAACTTCGAACAGCTCCTCTACTTCTATCAGCTGCCTGATAATGCCGGCAGTGTGCCAAGCAGGTCTTCAGGTTCCTTCCAGACTATTGCAGGTCATATAGCTTGGTTAGAGCTATCACAGCTGAGAGAGTGATTGAATGTGAAAGGATTAGTTAGCCAGAGAGCATGTACCAACTTCTGCTGCTTGATACAACACTGCCCTAACAACTCAGACGCTCTTCTGTTTTAGTAAAGCTAAAGCTGTAGGAGCTCAAATAAATCACCACAGATGTACCCCAGGAGCTACTCTCTATCACTTCTTCAGACTTACCCACAGCAGGAGCATCGTATTCATCCCCCAGCAGTATTTCAGGCGCTGAGTAGGCCAGCGAGCCACAGGAGGTGTTTAGTTTTTTCCCAGGCTGAAACCGGTTGCTGAACCCGAAGTCGGTGAGCTTGACGACACCCTGCTTCTCGAAGAACACCACGTTTTCGGGCTTCAGGTCCCTGTGCACCACATGTAGCCGGTGGCAGTAGGAGATGGCGTGGACGATTTGGGCAAAGTAACATTTGGCCACCTTGAAGAGGAGAGAAAAATGTTAACAAAAAAAAAACAAAACAAAAAAAAGTTAGCAAGGGTTAGCTTGAGAAAAATTTGGAATAGATAAAGAGTCAGTAGCTGCAGAATTAGAGTGGGAAAATTTGACTCGAACTTGAATATTTAACTCCAGCAGAATGCTAATGTTAGTGTGGAGTTTGCAACTTGGTCCTGTTTTTCTGAAGTGGCCAGAAAGTGCAGGTAGCTAGCTAGCTAGCTTAGCGAAAAGACTGGAATAGCTAATCAACGATCATGGAAAGATGGCAAAACACTTTGTTTTTCCACTTTTATTTTCTGATTAAACAGACAATACAACTGTTATGCAGTTAGTGAGTTTTAGAGGTGCTTGTATGAGGATTTTTTTTCCTTTAGGCACGACCCCATCTCCTCTTAAACAGGTAAGCCAATGAATGTGAATGAAACTTTCCACAACCAGTGTCAAACATACAGTCATTATTAACAACTATGTTTTTATAAAAGATTTATTACAAATGCCAGTTCTTTTGATTTTCATAATCCTCATCTTGCAACGTCATCTTTCTTTCACACGTCACATTTAACATATGTTGCCTGCATGCGACTTTGTGATAAACAAAATTTGTATCCGCGAAGGAATGTCGACTCACCGCTAAATATGTAATAAAGACTCCTTTTACTCTCCTTTAGTTACAGTGTTATTGCTTTCAGCATCACTCTTGCTTACTTATCTCTAGAATGTATTAACTTCCAAGCATCTGTGTTCACAATTCTTCTGGCTACCTTTGAACTATTCTTCACTATATTTCCTCACAACTATACTATACTATTCATACTAGCTAGAAATAAACCAAAGTAATGCAACCAAATTCTGCTCTTTAAAAAAAATAACTCCCTTCCCATCTCCAGATAAACTAACATAATGTATTAACTTTCTTTCTAGTGTTTTATCTAGAGGAAAAAAAACCCCAAAATCAAGTATAGAAATAAAGAAGTAACTCAAGGTTTGGTAGACTAAGTGAAGGACACGTCTGCATGTTCATTAGCCTCACTAACCTCCTCACTGAGGCCTCCTTCATGTTTCATGATGCAGTCGTACATGTCTCCTCCGTCGCCCAGCTCCAAGATGAGGTAGAGCTTAGTGGCCGTGTCGATGACCTCGTAGAGGCGTACCACGTTGGGGTGCTGCACCATCTTCATGCATCGCACTTCCTGAAAAAGGTGACCCCGTGCGACCGGGTCCAGCTTGGTCTTATCGATCACCTTCACTGCAACCTGAAAGACAGAAGTTAGAACTGATAAGAATAATAGCAGCGCTGGTGACGTCAGCAGCTGTTGCGTTTGCACAGGAGCAGCCAGACTGTATTATTTTCACTAAGAGGTGCTTAGTAGAGATAGTACAGCTGTTCTGATATCCATCAAGTAAACTATTTCAAAATATTTAGTCTTATCAGTCTTTGTTCCCAGTCACACTTCTTTGGCATGCCTGTTACTAAGAACAATGGTGACGTCTTTAAAAGTATTTTAAAAACTTGTTTTGTCAAAGTGAAGAAATCTAGTCACTGGCAACAAATCATTGAACTTGCATGTAAAGACTTGGACCAGCATACCTTTTCTCCAGTGAATACATGGCGGGCCAGTTTGACCACAGCAAAGTGTCCACGACCCAGTGTCTTGTCGAGGTCATACAGCCCTGCAATCTTCCCATCATGATGACGCTTCAGCCCCGCCATGGCTGCTGGCGGATGGGGAGGTCGGAGCTGCCTTCTGTCACCTGCCGGTCTTCAGCTGTCAGTCCTCCATCTCCTCCTGATTAGGCTGAACGTATCTGAGGTTGGTGGTGGTTGGTGGTGGTGTTTCAGCTAATTCTGGGCTAACTGTTGATCTCCTTGAAGCAGCTTTTGATAGCAAGATCCTCAACTGGTTGTGGCAAATATTTAGAGTTTTGAGTGCTCCACTCAGTTCAGTCCCACTTTGTTATGATCTGAGGGTGAGAATGGTAAAAACAGTAAGAGATACAAGGAACCAAAACACAACCACTCATGATAATAATCACTCTGCTAAACAGTGGATCATGAACCTATCAGATGAACTAACATTTGCTCACCATTACTGCTCGTTTTATTTGGCATTAGTTGGATCAGGGCCACAGTGTCATAATAATAATAGCTCTAATTGCAGAGAGTGAGCCAAGAGTCTAAAGTCCAGTTGTTATATGAGGTTATCTTTAACAGTGCTTTGAGAAAACTTGAATAGTCATGGTTTGTCATGGTCAGCATCTCATTGCTGACCAAAATAATATCATTAGTTTTGCAGTTCATAAACTAGTGTTGAATAAATTATAACTCTGAACTGAGAGTAACATCAGGGGAACAGCAAGCAGACACCATGAGCGTTCAACAGCCCATCCTATCCAAAGCTCTATTCTATTATAAAGTAGACTATGTGATCTACACTACTGTCTGCCAGAGTCATAAAAAACCCCCCAACAGACTGACATATTTTAAGGTATAACTGAACAGCAAAATCAACTACAACTATAATATCAATGATTGGAAAAAGTGCCTTTATTCACTAATAAATTAGAAAGATGAAAAATGAAAACAGAAAATGACAATAAAATATGGACAACCCAACACAATACATTAGGAAACATACTGACAAGTTTCTATTTAAAGAGGATATTTGGGGACTGACTTTTGACCATGTTTCGACTCATATTGTATTTCACATTCATTTATTTAGTGTAACGGCTGATGACAACAGACTAACAGTAGATCTACTCGGAGTTGCATTTACTGTCTCAGTCACGCAGCTGTCCAGGATAAAAGGCTAGGACATATGCACGGCTATTTTAAAGGCTCAAAAAAACGGCATTATTGTTATAATTCGGTCGTTTCTTTGTTCTGCTTTTCTTTTTACACGTGTTAGAAATGGTGCCAAAAAAGCCAATAAAGAAGTGCCTTAAAATGGCATTCTATTTAATAACCAAGAGGGGGGAAAACTCAGTGGTTGCAAAAAGACTTTGGTCGTACAGCAGCCAATGGGAGAAAACTCCCTGATCCCTGACTTCTGGGAACACTTTTCCTGATTAGTTTAGGGCCTCATTCAAATGATCTCATTTTGGTTTTTGTTAAACAAACCCCACCGAGAGACCGGACTACAGTGAGTCCATTTTGTAAATCATGGTTACTGCGAGAGTCACAACGGAGGATTATACACATATGTTCACTGGCTAAGGTCTCAGCTAGTGAGGGGCGGATTTCCCAGTCAGATCTTTAAATCCCTTTTCACATCTGATTTTTTTAAAAACCCCAACATGGCTACAGTAAAAATTCTTATTTTGAGACTTCAAAACTGGACTTTAATGGGTTACCTCACGGTACCTATGTCCATCTGTTACGCTGATTATATCCAAATTCTTTTTATTTTTTAATTTGCAATCAAATTAAAATCCTCACATACGATAACCTGAAACCACCAGATATTCTTTACAATTTTACAAACTTCATTAAATATTAAAACATCTGCCACGTCATTTTCCGTCACTCTAACAAGCCACTCAACTTTGTCTCCTGATTCGCAGTAGCTCAGGAATGATACTGTACAGGCCACGTTTTGATTTTCTACGTGTCACCTCTCGCCCGCCCAAGATGACAAATTAAACTAATTCATCTCAAATTCCGACGCGCTTACGTCAGACGCCCCTGCCCCGATCGCCACGAGCTACTCTCGTCGTGCAGTGTGTTGCTTCACAGCTCTGGGTTATGAAACAATGCCTGCAGGGGAGGCATGCCATTCCACTTCCAAGAACCTGCATACCAGGAGCATGGCGACGACACAAAACACACAATTTGCAGGCCAAGAACATTCCTGCGTACTGATCCTCGCCTAGGTGTGTCCCATTCACCTGAATTTAAAAGACAACACAGATCCAAACAGGTGTTGTCAGGGAGCACACCTATCAACTAAATACAGTAGGAAAATAAAAATAAAAGCCCCTCTAACCTAGTAGCAGTCTGCGGTTGCTTAAATCAGACTACGAAAGCCTAAAAAGCTCTTTGTGCTTTCTGGGAGGAATGTACCTGTGAGAAAAGAGTGAGTCATTTTTCTTATAATAGGAGGCTGACATCTTCATCTCTCTGATTTTTGTTCCACTCACACACAGAGACGCAAAGTAATATCAACAGAGCTGAACTCTTTGTCTCTTTGACAATGACAACGTGTAGGTGTTAATGTTTCAAGACACTGAAGAAAAGAAAGGAGACACACACACACATACGGTCCTCTCAAGAGCGCACACACTGGTGCACTCGTCTGATTATAGGGCAAGTTAGGTGAGGTCAATGTGCGTTGCTGTGTGCTGATAAGCAAACCTGGGCATTGACATTAGCCCATCTAAATCTAGATCTCATATTTATCTCAGCAGACTGAGATCAGTCTAACGCCTGGTGATGGAAACGACAACCAGGTCAGAAAAGGCACTTCTGGTGAAAAAGCTCTTTTTAAATTTTGTTTGTTTTTTTAACAACAAAGCCAGCCATCCCTCTAGTCTCTGTGACATGTGAACATACTGTACAACTGTATACCAGTCATGCATGCAAAGAGATTGGTTGTGTAACCGGTCCAAGGTGATGGTGGAGTATTGATTTACAAGGTTTGCGCGCGCGTGTGTGCACAAAAGTACACATACGCACATTATGAGGCCAAGGACCTGTTATAATTGCTGCTTCACACTCCCAGCCTGTGAGACTCAAGATAAACTAGAAGAGGGTGTGGGGTTATCAAATCTATGGTTAGTAGTAAAATCCGCTTCCTAGTACATTTGATTATAGTATAGTCAAATAAGCTAAAAAAAAAAAAAGCATCATCGTTCACATGCAAACTCTTTGACAGTAAAGAGTTCCTGCTTCAGGGTCAAAGGCACGCAATCTAACCTCCAATGCAGCTTTGATAACTCCCTGACCCTGATGCTCTATTTTATCTGCATTTATTTATGTTTTTGATGTTCCTGCTGTGCAAGTAAATGACTTGCACAGCATTTTTATAACAAACTAATACAGAAATAATAGGAACATTAAAGTGCTTTGTTACACTGAAAACTGCATGCACAACCTCCAGCAATCCCTCATGCATATAAGAAGTACACTATAACACAATGAGTCTCCTTCAGCGCTGTAACCCACACTTCCATGTCTCCTCTGTATGCTATTGAAGGTGTATGATAAAGTTCCATCCCTGTAAACTAGCTGCCCTATACCACAGGAAACACTTCAGGTGCCCCCTACACCGGATTCATCAATCTCAGCGGTTTTCTGTGTTAAAGCTGTTAGATGACCACCCTGCCTTGTATGTCTAACATTTTTATTTTTTTCCTACACCCGCATAGGTGCTACTGCCCATATGGGACCAGCCAACTGTCAACATGCCTGCTGGCTGCATCCACAACAACATGACAGTGCGGAGAAGAGCAGCCTGCGCAAACAGCGCACATATGAGAGCCGAGCGGACACGGGCAGCATGCTAAAATGATGCCCGAAAGATGCGCAGTGAGGGGAAAAGTGCCCCCCAGCTCAAACCCAAAGGAGGCCCAGCTGACTTAACACACCTTTACTACACAAGACCCCCTTCTCAAACACCACCAGCGTTGCATGCATGCACACAACTACAGCAGTCCTACTCACCACAGAGAAATCTGAAGCAGCGTCCATTCTGGCACATTTACACCTGCGGGAGCGCGCGGGGCTCCGGACGGTGAACCGCAGGGCTTTAACGAGGCCGCAGTTCAGTGGATATCCCGGTACCGAGGACAGCACACCGGCCAGAGATCATTCCAGCGAGTCCCCGTGTTAATGTGTCACACTGTCAACTCAGGCGCTCTCTCTCCCTCTCCCTCCCGAGCTTTCAGCTGCGTGAAGTAAACACACAGGGCAGGCCGACCGAGGGCGTGTGGCTTTCAAAATAAAAGCGCAAAGAAACTACTGTGTGAAATGTGCTCCCGTGATTGCGAAAATAGATAAATAAATAATACAGAAATTAAAAATATATTTTTAAAAAACTGTGGGAAAATAACAGTCGCCCGCATATATGATTTCTAACTACTAAAAAATATGTAAAATGAATTTAATAGTTGCATTAGTTATTATTAATCTCTGGCTCTCCTCAGACTTTGTGTATGTTTTTAATTTGTTTTTTTTATTTTATTTTATCCCGTCTCTCTCCCTCGCGGCTGGTTGCGGACCCTCCCTGAGCCTGGTTCCGATGAAGTTTCTTCCTGTTAAAAGCACGTTTTTTATTCCCACTGTCACTACGTCCCTTCTACAAGGGGGTTGTTTTATTTTGGGGGTTTCTCACTATTATTATACCTTACCGTATAAAATACCTTTAAAATACACAGTTTTGGGCTCGAGTGTTTGCAGGTTTTTCTCGTGAATTAATTTTTTTTCTTCATTTTTCATCTTACAAAGTTAATATTTTGAGGAAGAAATCTGTGCCAGGGCAACTAAACTAGTACATTCACAGGGACAACAAGTTAGAAAACATAACTAATCCGTTTGCATTATAGATATGTGGCATATACTAAAATGGACTATCTTGTTTTTTCTTTTAAAGTATTGAAGAAAAGATAGCCATTAATAGAAAGCTACAATCTCAGATTTTTTATGTTCTACTGAAAAGAAAGAGGAAGCCTGACGTAAAATGGAGATTTACTTTGCATATATTTTGAAAGACATCCGAGAGCGTTTCCGGTCTGGTTACGGGTAAATGACGGCTCCATGATCACTGCGCATTGGTACCATTCATCTCTGACGTCAGAGCTACGCTCAGAGAAAAGCGTGTTTATCGGGCCCACGATAACAACACTAAATATACTTTATCTCATTTCTTATTAACTGACCTGTGCGCCTGCTTTACAGCCCGGCATTAGTCATTTAACGCCTCCATGGTGAATATAAACCGGGATGTTTAATGCGGCTCGGCCCCAAAACAGAACAAAGGCTCGTTATCATCATTATTTGTGTCTTAATGATACTATAAAAGCCAAAGCAGCTGTGAGTCGGACCTGAGAGGCCGCAGGCCTGCTTCAGTCCTCGGGCGCATGATGCTGGCATTATCTCCGTGTCCCTGCTCTGTGCACCCAACCAGCTGGGAGACGTTCAAGCGCGCTGTTATGTAATATTTACAAGCTCCTCTCTGAGGTTTGAAGAGGAACCTGTTTGGCTGATGACAGCGTCTCCCAACATGGTGGCTTATTTCAGCCAGGACTGGGGAGCTCTATAAAAAAAAAAAAAAGCTCTTTAAAAAGAAAAAGGACAGAATCTGTTTTAAAGCACTGGTGCAAAGCTGCTCTGTGCTTTACCACATAATTGACACACGAAAAATCTCACAGCTAATAGTGTCCTATAAAAAAAAGATTTACTCAGCAGAATGACACGCGGTAGCTTTGCATTTAGTGGCTCAGATTTAAACATTAGGAAACTATCACTTGTTTGTGTTTTTAACTAAATATAGAGACAAAGGGGTTATGCTCCACTTTATTAACCAAGACTGCCATCTAGTGGGCAAGTGACAAAATAGTTCTTGGCGCTCGGTTTTTTTGGCCTGTTACTCATACTCTTACTACCATCACTTTAGCGACATGCTGAGGCCAAATTAGGAAGCACAAAGTAAGTAAAAACTGAAATATTTATGTTAATATGACAACTGACAGTCAACTAATCATTTAAGTGTGGTTGGATAGCTTAACCTTTATCCCAGGTATAACAGAGAGCCTGTAAATAAGACATTTTATACAGATTAAAGTGCACTGGGTAGGAGTGACCTTTATTACTCTTACAGTGACTACACCAGTGTCATTGGAACATAAATATTTAATAATACATCCACAAGCATTATGATGAGTTCCTTATGAGGAGTCATTACACAACTTTGAGCGTCAAACACTTTGAGTATGTGTTTCTGCATCAGCTTCATGTAAAACAAACTTGGGCATTGCTCACAGGTCTACATATATTTGACTATAACAGTTACACTGCTGCACAGTGTGCACGTTGCTCCTATTAACAGTGTGGTGACTGACTCCTGCCTAGTTACAGACACAAGCAGAGATATTATAGATCTTTGATCAGTAAAAAAAAATAAAAAAATCTAACTTTTATTTTGCATTCAGTTAAGTTTGGTTGTTCATTTCATTTCAGTTTTAATTAGTCTCAGTACTAGTTTATTTTTTCAGCATTATTGTATAGAGGCCATATGCCCAGATGAAAGACCTAATTTAAGGTAGTCAGCAAAGATCCATCCATCCATCCACTTCCGCTGATCCTTTTCAAAGATGTTGCAATTAAAAAAATGAACTTTATGAAAGCAGCCAGCTACCCAGTCTCAATAAACATGCCCATAAAAGCATCAAATAAGAAGGACAACAAATTTTACCCAATACTTTACAAATATTTACTCTCTTTACTTTGTGCTATTTTTTTTAACTTCACTTTTCTGAGTTCACAGTTCAGTTTTCAAAAGGCTCGTGTTTATTTCTTCTTTGGTTTGCCGATTTTTTCCCCACATCTGCTTTTAGTTATCTAGAATAACCTTGGTCACAAGTTGAGTGTCTTTGACTTTGTGCACATGATGAACAGCACACGGTGTTTTGGAAACTTTATGGATAATGGTCCTGATATCAAAATTTAGGTTGGGGTATTTCCATGTACCAGCAGCTCAGGTTCAACCTTAACTGGCAGCATAAGTGGAAAAGTCTACAGCAATTTCAAACTGATGATAAAAGAAGAGAAGACGACAGGAGAACAATTGAACAGGGAATTTATTTTGTAGAAACTGTTCACTTCTTTGCTGCCTCCTTCTGCAGCTTCTTCACCTCATGCTTGATGATCTTGTTCCTCTGCAAAGAAAAGAATAAATAACACAATGCATTAAAAAAATATTCAGTGACTGCTGGAGGATAAAAACAACAGACCTGCACACACTGCTTCACTGGCACAATCACCAACAATCCACTAACCCCAGAAGCTGTAACCATGTGTATATATAGTAACAGTGCAGCCTAACAGAGCATGTTAGACAGGCAGGAAATATCTGAGAGCTGAGAGTTCCTGTGTTTGAACCTCAGGAATAATCTGAAGCCACTCTGTCGGCTTACTTGTCTCACATAAATGAGGTGTTTTGTGTTTTTGCCGCACTTACCATCCTCTTGGCCTTCATCACCTTGTAGCGGTCGAAGTCAGACATCTTGGCCTTCTGCAAAGAAATCCAAGCAGCAAAGGTCAGAGAGCGCCCGGGGGTGGATTGCATTTTTGTGACTGACATCAACTTGTGAACACATTCAGTCTCAAACGAATGTAAAGGGATAAAGAGTGGCTGGAATCCACTCGGCTGTGGCAGAGGGCCAAACAGGTGAAAGTAAAGCACTCGGGTACTAACACTGAATCTCCATCACAAAAACTTTCACCAGAGACTGGAAACCTTTCTCACCACAGGCACCAGGGTGTAAGTAAGTAAGGGAAGATACTTTCTGCCACCCTTCTTACTCTCACAAAAACATCCTTGATCTGGATCTGAGACTTCATGAACTTTGGGTAAGGTTTGAATATTCTGCTTACCGATTATTTCAAGCATTTGAAGTAATTCCAGTCTGCACCACAGATACTGTGTCCTACTAATGAACCCATTTTATATATGGCGCCATGTTTGTAGTCTTCTCCATTACTGTAACCAACTAGACTAGAACAATCTGCTACACAATCACGCAAAACTGAAGTGCACACAGCACGTTTTTTTGCTTTTGTTTGTTAGTGACAGAGAAGATTGAGCAAATTGGCTTGACAAATCCGACCTTGAGTTTTGAGGCGCACACCAAGTGTGCTACAAGGCATCACAACAATTGCTTTTAAACCCTCAGAGGCATTTGGATAATCTTGGAAACAGTTCTGTATAGTGGCAAGTACAACACTAAATACAGTGATAGTTGTTGTTTGTAGATCGTTTGTGGTATAATTTAATTTGACTGAAGAAAAGCTGTGTATGAAACTGGGCCTGGCAGCCTAGTCTATGTGAACTATGTGGTAACCAGTCCAGTATTTTCTACAGCTACTGAAAAGGTGGTGAGCTTCCACCACCAACTAAATCATTACCACTGCAAACAGAACAGACAAGTACAGCAAACAACTAATCGTGTTGCAAAAAGCAGCATATTAGACCACACTGGTCATACGTTTAACGAGATCATATCATCACCATCAATACATCATAAATAATGAAATCACATCTGTCAACCCAGCAGACAGACGTGAGATGATTAATGATGGGTTTTCACATCCACGACCTACTTTTCTACCAAAACTATTCTGGCTTTGACAACGAAAATAAGACTATTTAATTCAGTGTTTAAACGTGCCCTTTTCTCCCATAACACCACCTTGAAAACTTTAGAAAGTGAATTACAGTCTTACCTTCTGTCTTGCCTCGATCTTCTTGGCCCAGCTGCTCTCTGACCACTTCTCGTTGACTTGGGCCTTCTCCCAGGCTTTCCTCACAAACTTCTGGCGAGCACTGTGGACCACCACAAACGGTAAGTACGGATAACATGGGCGATCATTGCTGTTTTACATTAAATACACCTAAAGCAGGACAAAAACACGACCAGATTCTTGCTCCGTCAGTGCTCTACAGCCCTGTTCAAAGCTGGAATATCCATTACTAAATGTGATCACTAATAACCTGAACAGACCCAGCAGCATTCACCTACTCTAACACCAGCATATGACCAATCTCAAACAGACAGGAGCAGCGTCGTTTAAAAATGAGCAGCAAACTATAAGATATTAAACACGTAACACAAGCTATAAAGTCAAAGCAGCCGTTCTGTATATAAGCCATATCCAAGCTAAGTCAACTTGATTTATAAAGCCCAACTACTGACCAAAGTGCTGAACACAAGAATAAACCCCCCCCCAGCAAAATAAAACCCTCCATAAGATGTATAAATATATATCCTGACAATATTCACTTTCACAGTTCTAGCATTAACACATAAGATTTATCTATAACTTAGGGAATGGGACGATTTAAATGTGCTGTTTATAGAAGTTTTAGTGTGAGCCTTCGTTCATTACAGCCTCAAAACGAGTGAAGAAGAAAAATTTCTAAACAAATATCATAGACAATATTAGATCAATGAGAACATAGCTACATGCATAACAGCTTAAAGAACGTCTATTCACAACAAATAAGACAAAAATAACAATCAAACAATTAAATAAGCCGCTCTAAGAATCTGTAGATTTCAGATCTTCTCTAGCATAAATAACCGTGGCAATGCACACTGAATTTTCCACAATAAACCCCTTGTCCGTGTCTTTAAAGTAAAAGTCTGAACCTGCATCTACTGCCACCACTTTTTAGCCATGTGCTGTAAGACTTTCACCAGTGTCTCGTTTTTAACAGTGATCTTAGCTTCAAAAAGAAAAATAAATTAGATTCTGGCAGCACAGATCTTACCCGTGTCCACACTCACCTGTGGGGTATTTTGATGACATAGTCTGTGAGGTGCATGCACTTGAAGGGCATGGACTGCCTCCTCACCCCTGTGCAGGGACCATCAACAAGAGCCTAGAAACCACAAGAGACAGTTCATATCAACAAGTCAAAGGTAGGGGCCCACACTGACACACCAGCTGTTATCCAAAGCACTCACTCTGTTTTGGTCAATGACATCCACGATGGCCACCAGCTTGCCAGCATGGGGTCCGAACGAGACGTAGGCGACACGGCCGATCTCAACGAAGCGCTTGAACACCTGGAGGAGAAAAAGACAGCAGAGCACCGCTCATCAGAGTGCGGAGAGGCTGAGGAAGAAGCTGGGCACCGTTCGTTTGGTTAAATAGGTGCTTTACCAGCTTTGTTAAATAAATATAACTTTAAAAGCGCAACATGACAGAATATTTATATTTCGAGCATTTCAGAAGGCTGTGTGACGACCCGGCGATGCACTGTACCATTTAGCTAACATCAGCTAGCCGCTGTTTCTGCTAACTACGGTAGGCACCGAACACCAGGGTGCGTTTAACAGAGTTTTTATAAGTTACCTAAAATCACACTACGCCCTTCCAGCGTGACTTAAGTTATGCAAGTAAAGTCTATGAACTGAGCGTGCTTCCCCTCTCAGCTCTCAGGCCCACTCAGCCTGATAGACCACGTTGTGTTGCGGGGAACAGCCGACATCTTACAAATACTGCCTTTAAAACGCAAAACTGACACAGTACTGTACAAAAACTTCACAGATGTGTGTATTTGTGCCTTAAAAGTACACACAGCCACAATTTTCTCCACAGCAATGACATATTCACATTAAAAAAAGATTTTAAAGCGCTGACACTATCATGGCGAACTCACCATGATGGCAGTCCGGGAGCAGAAAGGACGTTAGAGCTTCCGCCTAGCGCACATACGGCTTCCGGTTCCTTCCGGCACATGCGCAGTCTTTTTTTCTTTCTTAACGCAGACGATCGAGTCTCCTGGGAGTGACAGAGAAACTTTCACACGTTTTCTAAAATTCAGACAAATGTTATAAAAAGAGCATAACAGAAGAGCATCAGATTGTTCCGGGTTAGCCTCACCCGCGTATCATTCTCCTGCTTAGAATAGAATAGCCTTTTATTGCCATTGTACATGTACAACCAAATGTTGGGTGCTCCACACCAACTCTGCCGGAATTAAATATAAATAGTAGACGGCAGGAATAAATAGAATGCAGGAGAAATATGTTCAAAACAAGAAAAATATATACAAAAACAATAGAGAGGCACACATTAGACAACAAGTTGTAAAGTGCTTGGAAGTAGTGCAAAGAAAAGATATGGTCTGAAAAGAGTCTGTGTGTGAGTGGCCTGAGTGATGGGGGTTACTCAGACCATGGCTCAGATTAGTGAGGTGGGCAGACAGGAGTGGGGTGTGGGGGAATTGTGTTTATTGACATCTGCCTATGGACAACATGATGCAAAAAAGACTCACACACCTGTCCTAGATCTCAAAGACGGATCTACTGTGTTGGCATGGGGTGGCATGTGCCACCCCTAGTGCCACTCTACTTTGTTATATGACAATGATGTTTATTAAAATAAGCTAGCATTAACACTTGTGGTTTCTAGAGTGTGAAAAGTAAGTTAG